>OX424576.1:52628225-52724335 GCA_949152435.1 Gastracanthus pulcherrimus
ATATATATATATATATATAATATATATATATATATATATATATATATATATATATATATAATCATATCAGTTTATAAGTCTATACAGGTGCATATAAATATAGTAAATGTATTAAAAAAGGCATACCTATTGTTTAACATATGGTTAATGTGTTCAAAAATACATATACATTGAATGTATTTTTTGTACAAAGAAAAACCAAATAGGTTTATTTAAAAAGAAAATAATATATATTTATCATGAAAAATGTGCTTGAATTGCACTCAATAAAAAAAACGTGTTAAAATGCTGGAAATCTAGCATAACACTTTTTAAGAATCAGCCTATCAAACTGACCGGCTGCCAGATGGCGCCACGAACTTTTTCGACAAAAGTAAACGGTCGGTAAAACAGTAATTCAATATCCTATTATTTAGTTTATAATTTTGCCGCCAGTATTTGGCGGCTATTGGCGCTGGAGTCACGCCGGAGTTCGTCGGTGGCTACGGCCTCCTCTTAACAAAGCATTCTGCTAAAGCAGTTACCAGCTGTTTTTGAAGATTAAATGTCCATTACTACGACTTGGTAAAATAGAATGTAGTTCAATGAAAACAATTGGAAACATTATCTTTTTATACCTTTAAGATTTATAAGCAAAATAATTAATTTTCAAATTAAGAAATATATATTATACATGTATCATATATTTTTAAAAGACCTTATATCACATTTTTAATCTTTTATTAATAATTAATAAATTATATATGGGATAACACGTAGCATTAAACAAAATTTATCTAACGTAAAATACCATCACAAGGAATCCAGATCATCACTTTAAAGCTCTTCTTAACTCAAGAATAATAAGTTTGCTCCCTTAAAAGTAAAGAAATATTAGAAAAAAACATGTTATAAATATGTTTTAAGACATTTGGATTTAAAAGATGTTAAATTGTTATTAAGTTGTTTAAAATTGTTAGTAAAAATAGTTACAGTACCAAGAAAATTTGATGAAATGCTAAAAACAATGACTGTGTCAAATGACTGTCAATGAATGTGTTTAAATTAATTTTGAAAAAACAGTACATATTTGCATTAGGTGAAATGTTTCTTCAGAAGCCCGAAAGTATATATTTATTAGTGCAATCATATTCAGATTCGTTATTGCCTTTTATTTGTAGTATTTTCATATACGAGGTAAAATATATAAAAATGGTTATATCTTGGAAACTAATAACAGACGTTTTTTCAAAAAAATTTCTATAATTTAAACGTTATTTTAAATGAGCAATACTCATTCAAATTAATATATTAAAATAAATAATTTCATGTTCTAACAATTAATAAAGTTTGAGAAAGTTAATTCACAAAGAATCGGCACTTTGCATTCGTTTACTTTGAAATTAATGATTATTCTCTTTAAAATAGTTTTTAAGTTTTAGAAATACGGTTAAAAAAAGTTAAAGAAATCAGTTAAAAAATTCTATTTTATATAAAGAAATGCGAAGTTATGTTTATTTTTAAGAATCTCTTATTTTACAAGTAAGGTAAATGTACCAGTACTTGGCCACTTTGTAGCAGCCGAACTTATTTCTTAAATTAGAGCACTAAAATTAATACGGCCAATAAAAAGTTATATATTCATCTGGAATT
This sequence comes from Gastracanthus pulcherrimus, assembly GCA_949152435.1. Classification (NCBI taxonomy): domain Eukaryota; kingdom Metazoa; phylum Arthropoda; class Insecta; order Hymenoptera; family Pteromalidae; genus Gastracanthus; species Gastracanthus pulcherrimus. Next base: position 52,629,858 of record OX424576.1, read on the forward strand.
GGGGGCTACTTTGCATACGGGGCCACGTCTGTTTCTATTTTTGGTATGGTACTCTCTAAATGTGAAATAGTGAAAATTCACTAATTTCTAGTGCATATTCACTAACAGAATTAGTACAAAGTATGCAACTAGAAAATACTGAATAGTCACTAGATGAAATAGTGAAAAACCTTCACTATTTGAATTAGTGTAAATGAACTACTTACTTTAGTGATTATTCGCTATTTAAATTAGTGAATCGATATTAATAAAAATAATGAAAGTTCACTATTTAAATTAGTGAAACTTTACTATTTAAATTATCTGATAGATATTAATAAAAATAATGAAAATTCACTATTTAAATTAGTAAGTTTTTACTGTTTAAAATTGTGAATCTTTAATATTTAAAGTAGTAAAATGATTGTCCCATGAAAGATTTAAATTAATTGAAAATCTTAAGATTATAGAATCTGTAACAAATAAAATAATTAAATAATAAAATATTATAGAATTTGAAAAAATCTAGCTGGAGGTATGAAAATTCTTCTAACCTCTTCCACGAGATGTGGTTGAGGTTATGTAAAATTTTCGAATAAATGCAAAAATTATACATAACCACTACACCTCATAATTATATACATTTATATGATTACTTACCAGTATTAATTAAATTCAATGCTGTGTTTTTTGTATTATATTATGTATCTCCCAATTCTCACTCTCAACGGTCGGCACGCTTCCGGACATTTTTGGCGGGTTTCACTGTTCGAGGATTTTCTCTCGTAGGAATGTGCGAGATTTTTCTCACAATTTTAATCGTGAAATTTTTCACTAGATGAAATTATGGAGGTCTCAAAAAGAAGCACAAAAAGTCTTCTGTCTCCACGTTTCGTCCCGGGTTCGTCTACTGGACTCATCAGTAAGGCGATATAAACGAACCCTGCCTTAGACGCTCTGGAAGGAGGTTGCATTCGGGCTTATATAACGCTGATAGAGATATCCGTGCGCTTGCGGGAAAGCGGGAGTAATACCTAAGTTAAGTGTGTAGGGACTGGTAGCCGCCTAGCGGTTGAGCGGGGCGCGAGGGCGCGAATAAGCGAGTCCCCACAAAATAGCGTTTCGGTTTACTAATTCAATTAGTGCTTTATTCACTATTTTAATAGTGAAAAATTTTCAACTTCTGAATTAGTGATATTTTCACTATTTTACAAGTGAGAAATGGGTTCACTAACCGAAATAGTGACAATTTCACTATTTCACATTTAGAGAGAAGGGAATTTAATTTTCTATCAAATTAAATTGAAAAAAGAGACATTTTAATCAATAATGATAGGGAAATAGACATAAATGTTCAGTGCTACAATGTACCAGTACTTGGACCAGCAAAACAAGCATGTCCTAGTGTCTCAAAATACTGGTACCAGTAGTTGGCCACTGCTTTAACCAAACATTTTTTCTTTAAGTAAGACCAAATTAATATTGCGCAGATTAATTTTGGGAGGTACAATGAGGAAATAAATAACTTACAATAATTTTGTTACGAAAGCATATTATTATTTCTTAATCATTATTATAAAATACATAATATTTTTTAACTTAACTCATACCTTAATACAAAAATAGCATTTACCATTACCGGACTAGTAAGTTAACTTTTGACATATTCTGTTTAAATAAATAATACTATAAATTATATCTGCTTGTTGAAATAAATAGCAAGTCTCTCAGTGTGCATATTTAGGTTAGGTTGGAGGTTAGATATGCGAACAGTATTATTCAAGTTATGATAACAAATAAGACTCCAAATATATAAAATATAAGTTATACTTAGGTATTGTTATAAAAAATAAATGTTTACATTACTTGTTTGCTTCAAAAAGTCCCTTAGTCGAAAAAACAACCTTGATGTAGCAAATTCTCAAACAAGTATATGCCAACAACTAGGACCGAGATTTGTTGCGTAATCTGCGTGATTGCCCAGTAGATGGCCACCCGGCCAACTACTGGGACGGGAATTTTCAAGGTATTTTTCGAGTACCAATACATGAACACATAAAATTTTAATATAAAATATATATAAATCTTATATTGTTTATTTTTTATGTATTTCTAATATAATAAGAATAATGTAGGAATCTTAAGATACATAAAAAACTGTTTTATTAAATTTTTGTCGCCTTACTAGTAAACGAACTTTTCTTAGTCACTACTTAAGAAAAGCATGCATGCCCGCACGGACTGAAAATCGCAAAATTAAGATCTTATTTTTTAACTTAAAATCAATTATTGAACCTCGGGTTCTTTTTGTATTGACAATTTATTATTTACACAACAATATTTGATGATAATTCACGTTTTATTCTATGCCAAAAGCTTAAATATTAAGATATTTCTTGTCAGTGGCCAAGTTCTCGGCAGTGGCCAACTACTGGTACTTTTACCTTATAACACCTTAATTTAAAACATTTTTTTATATAATACCTGTTTTGATATTTTACAGTACAAAACTTCCGAAACCATGTCGGAAAACCAACCCTGTATATGACTATATATGGATGTATATTTAATTGGAAATGAAATACCATATATAATAAACCATATATGAGCATATATGGCCGTATATGTTCATATATGATTTTAGATAGTCATATATGGCCATATAGAGAGAAAATTCATGTATGACCATGCATAGCTACATATGATTATATATGACCAATATATGAGCAATTCTTGACTAAATTTTATTAGGAAGCACCTGGCTAAGCTGGCTTTACTGTGATTCTTGGCAAATAGACTCTTTGTACTTGCGACTGTAACCAGCATTTTAAATAATTCTATGATTTGTACCTATAGTGGGCTTTCTACTCATTGCTCTGCTCTCAAGTCATTTATCGTTCTTGCTGGATCCTGTGTGCTGAACAAGACCCTGGTACATTGGTCCTTTTCCGTTACATACCTAAGTAAATGAAGGCTAGATTACACTGCTGTATGAATAATAGTTTATTCTTTCTACACTGATAAAACAGTATCATAACTTAATATATATATCAAAGAATTAGAAAAACATACAAATTAATAATTCAACCCATAATACAAACTTACTATATAATTTTAAAAAATGGTCTTATTAGGAAATTTTGTTCCTGCAGCAAATTTTATCTTCAAGTATTTAGATGTTTAGAGTTTTGAACTAGAGCAGCTGTCTATATTTACCTTGAAAACGAGATTACACTCATGGTATAGACTCAAAGGATCTTCAGGACAGAGTAGTATGCATTGCTGGATCGGCGCAAGCTGTAGACAGTTGGAGTACCTTTGTACAAAACTCTGCCCTCGCCTGCCAAACCAAATTGTTTGTAATTGTTGCACAATGGTACAGTCAAATCAGAGCGTGCCTATTCGATGCAGCAGTGATAGAGTTATACTTCATCGAATGATGAGTAGTGATAAAGTCTCTAAGGATGTCAAATTGATACTTCTTCTTTTTCGACACAAATGCAAAAGGATTTTTGATTTACAATCCTGCAAGGTGGGCTGCACTTATCTCGTGTCAGTACAGTGCCACTAATTGTTGAGATACTTTTTCCTATATATACAGGTCAGGTAACTTATACTGCAAATAGACAGGTTATAAGAATAAAGCTACTAAAAAGGTTTAAATGTTTAAATGTTTATCTGAGAAATTATTCATTTTATCTTGTAACTTTCTGTATCGTCTCACTAAGTTTAAGAGAAAGGTAAAAGGGTTATGGAGATGATGTTGTCGATTATAATCTGGCACAAATAAAGCAGCAAAAATATATAAAAGATAGTTGAAAAAGTAGATAAATATAAGATAATACTTATTCCTTGCGTTCTCCTGCTACTCTCCTGTACTGCACCTGCACTGCACGTGCAAAATATCTCTGAAGTCTTTCTTGACGCGTAGAGGTTAGATGTAACAAACGGACGATTGCCGGGAACCGGGACTCGGGAGCCGAGACTCGGGCAGTCGGCACGAGTCGCCCGAACCTGTTGTAACCAGCGTTGGACCTCGAAAGATTCAGAAAGTCCAAACGCTACGTTCAGGTCGTTGACTATACTATTAGTCTAATAGTATAGTCAACGACCAGAACATAGCGTTTGGACTTTCTGAACGAGATCCAACGATGGTAACGTGCGTAAGGGTATGTCTAAATATATATATATATATATATATATATATATATATATATATATATATATATATATATATATATATATATATATATATATGTATATATATATATATATATATATATATATATATATATATATATATATATATATATATATATATATATATAACATACGAGTTCTGGAAGAAAACATATATATATATATATATATATATATATATATATATATATATATATATATATATATATATATATATATATATATATATATATATATATATATATATATATATATATATATATATAAACATACGAGTTCTGGAAGAAAACAGGAAGGTGAAATAATGTTTTGGGTAAGTGTGGATATTACTGCAAATGGTCCTTTGCGGAATTTATACAGCCTAACTAATAAAAAAATTCGACTACAGTAATAGAAACATTTATCCTATTTCGAAATTTCATTGATACAATAACATAATTGTAATATAATACTCAATGTCTAGGGGTCGTTCACAAATTACGTCACACTGTTTTTGAGAATTTCCGCCCATCTCCCCGAACGCTGATGGAAAATCACTAATTTTCCTGTGTCTTTAGTACACACTATCACTATAATGAAGAACCCCTCTTTCCTCAAGCATGATATTAGTTATGAATGATCCCTAATGAATTATTAACCCTTTCCGACTTGAATTAAATCTACCCATGATGTACCATTATTTCAAATGTCTTTTGACACATATACTTTCACATTATTGTGTGTGCGTGCGTGGATGTATGTGTGTTCATTTTAATGGTCAGGGTATTGGAAAGGGTTAATTTTTTGGATGGGCTCCTCCAACGCCCATTCCTGTGAGATTCAACCAATTGAAAATTAATTCATCTCCCCATATAATTAATTTTCTATATATGTTTTACACGTTTTTTAAACATGTTTTAGTGTTTTACACGTTTTTTAAACATGTTTTAATGTTTTATACACGCTTTTAAAACGTGTTTTTATATTTTATACACATTTTTTAAACGTGTTTTAATTTTTTTACACACTTTTTTCAAATGATTTTCACGCAATGCTGGCGTAATAATGTTCTACATATTTTTCACATACCTTCTATTTGCGAATACAAATATTTTATAGTGCTTATAATCCATTTCTTATTGGAAATGGTGATAGTTCCCGTGTTGTTATTATTTTTACATAATGTTCTCTAAGTAATTTTGCATTAATTGAATAATAAATTTTAGCTGGATTTTCGCCTAATACAACAGTTTGTGCAACTGCGGCTGCATATACTCCACAAATATAAGGATCTGACTGCACCACATTCATTTGTTCAAGTATTATATTATTACTATTGAACGTAGGAAAGCGATTTCTAATATAATGCATCTCACTTTGTGACAATTGTTTACCAGCGAACAAGCTATCGTATACATATAAATTAGTGCAATCAAAGTAAACAGTTTTCCAATGTCTAGATGAGTTTCCTCCGAGAATCTGAATACTAGGAGAATAAACGGGATTGACGCACGCTATTCTATCCACATATAAAACACTTTGCATTTCAAAACTATCTGTTTTACTTTGTAACAAACGTATAAAATAATCTAATGCGTCGTCGTTTAATTCACTATCTGCAGGTAAAACATTGTTAATCACTGTTTGCAAGTCAATTTCTCTATAATTAGCATAGAATTTAAAGTTCTATATGTCCTCTAGAGTTATTTCTTTTACATAACTGGCTACATAACTTACATCATTATCATTTGATACAATATAAGTTTCATCTACATTGTTTTTTTGTATCTTTTTTGTGAGTCTTAATGTTTTATCTTCATTGTCTTTTTGCGTTTTTTTATGCTTTTTATTGTTTTATTTTCTTGTTTCATTTGTGTTTGTTTATTGTTTTTCAATGTCTTATTTATCTGGTTCACTGTAATATCAGTTTTTGCATTTTTTGCCTTCTTTCTGTGATTGCTAACTCTGTATAAGCCGGATTTCTAATAGGTATTCTCCTATTGTGACGGCTGTCAAGTATTTCAGGTAGCATACAGTCCATGTAAAATTGAACTAGCTGTTGCTCCATTTTACAAGTCCAAAATTTATCATCTTTATCCACTCTGATGTATTCTATACTTTGTTGGGTATAAATAACGTACAAGCAATACTGTCTATTGGTAATGTGTAATTTGACCTTGTATTTGGTAATAATGGTCATGGGTCTTATTTAATTTTTTTAAGTTACTCTTGGCAAACGCTTTTCTTACACTTTGAATGCTTTTAATAGCATCTAGTGCCGTCAGATTAGCAGCATTGTAAGGGCATTTAATTTCTACCAAACCATCATCATCAATCGTACCATCTGGTGATGCGCCTAAATACGGATACGTAGAGTCTATAAACAATCCACAGCTATCAATGTTGATACTCAGTAACTTTGCCAGTTTCTCTTTTGCCACTTTCTCGTGCAGAACACCATAATTCATGGCATTTGCTTCATCAAGTTGCTTTATTGGTGGATAAAGTATTGATTCCACAACGCGTGCACAATTCGTACTCCATTTCCAGCGGCACGCTTTTCCAAAATTTGAACCTGTTAACATTTTCTTTCGGAGACTTTTTCATTTTTCACAATTGCTTTGATTAACCGTTTCACGTTCAATATCTTTACGATTCATTTGCTCTGTATATAACTCAGTAAGTAATCTCCCTCGCTCATCGTTCAGAACTTTCTCCGATTTGTCAGATTTTTCACAATTTGGACCATAGAACTTATCTGTAGATCTAATCGGTTGTTGCTTTCTTTTTCTGCCATTTGTATGTCTTGATACTTTCGTTCTTAATACTTTTGATTGTCTTTTTTTTCAACTCGGGTAATGAGCGTAGGAACTTTTGTACCAGTAGCTTTATAAACTTCTGTTAGAGCATGTTGAGTGTTGCTTTGTACAACGCCTGCCATGACTCTTGTGTGGTATGAACTTCTCATACTAATATTTAAACGCTTAGAACATGCTTGAGCACATATTATAGCATTGAATGATTCAGCTGCATTATTTGTAACCCTGTGTAATAAACTATCGCTATATAAACTTAAATATCTTACAGCATATTGTACCATATCGTAGAGACCATGCACTTTTAGAAACGGTACATTATTTTGTTCTTTTTTGCCAATCGTTTCTCCTATTTCACATGTCATGCCATATTGTTGGCATCGTTTATGCTCGCCAAAAACATGACTTGGAATATTTAAAATATCATTTGTTAACGCTCTTACTTTTTCATCCCACGAAAGTGGTTCGGCAATACGACGAGCTACAGCCTCTTTCACACAGTCTCGAATTGGTTTAATATGTGTTTGCACTTCATTTCGCATATTTACGAAGCCAACAACTCTTTCACCCTTCCGCTGTGTGGTATGAGCAACCCCACGAAGCTTTTTGCACAAATTGCGCAATAAGTGGTTTGTACAAAAAATTTTGTCGACAACAACTCCTTGATCGGCGTATACATTGTTATCCGAAATGGTTTTAAAAACAGAGCTATCGCCATCTGCGATTAGTGTTTTATAAATTAGTCCATGCATTTCCATACTGCACTTAAAACCTTCGAGAATTGCATCAGTTTCCATAGCTGTTGAAGGAGCATTCATATCCCAATTTTTGAAACACCTATGCTTCTTCGGTTCTACATTATTAGATACAGCTCTTTCACATACTGTGCAATATTTATTGCGAATGCCGACAAACAACACTTTGCCTGTATAATATCCGACTATAGCACCCATACCAGAAAGTGAGTTATAGTTTGTTCCATATGTTCTTTTTATCCAACTCGCATCTGATACTACTTTTGTAAAAGGTATACCATCTTTAGTAACGTCGCCTCTTTCAATAGCTAGTTTTTTTTCTTCTTCAGTCGCCTGCTTCATATGAACCAAAGCTGTTTGTAGAAAATCGTCGTATACCTCCTGCTGATTTTTAATATAAGTTTTATCAGTCATACAATGAATGTTAATGCCCGTTAATAATTCCATCATTTGTGTATAACCAATTCCAGTTACTATAGTTGCTGTCACAATAGCTTTATTAATATTTTTGTGTACTGGGTCATTTACTGGCTCAGACCATATAGAAGTTTTATAATTACACATATTACATTTGTAAAAAAATTGTGTTAGTAATCCAATTCACCTCTTCTTTACCAAAATCCAATCTCTAAAATTCTATCCCTTGTGCATGATTGTCAAAAGTCCTATGGATTTCTTTGGTAATGTACGAGTAATCAAAATCAACTATAGCACGAAAAGATTCATTGTCTGTCTCTTCATCTTCTTTTACGGTTACTTCATCTATAACCAGCTCTGACTCAATTTTTGATTCCCCTTTTTCATTATTACTAAACATATCAACTTGTTTGATTACCATTATTCTGATAACAATGTTCCGACACAATTTTATCGCAGTCATTTATTTTATTCGTAACAGTGAATACCTCTTCCTTATCGATATGTTCAGAAACACCTTTACAGTTACTATCCTTACCTGTATTTTTATTTATATTATCAAACTCAACGCTTGATGTTTGTTCAAAAGTATGTTTTTGGGCATTTTGTTTTTCAAAACAACATTTGGAATCATTATTTAAAACTTCACGTTCATTAATAGTTACGCGTACAGAGCTCATGTTACAATTGTTAATAGTATTGCCATTGTTTACATCACAATGTTGAGGAATACCTGTAACACAATCATTTATTTCCTTTGCGACAGTGCATGATTCTTTCGCGTCTATACTTTCAATAGTATCTATACTATTCTTATATAACGTTGCATTGGAATCATTATTTGAAACTTCACGTTCATTAATAGTTACGTGTACAGAGCTCATGTTACTGTTGTTAATAGTATTGACATTGTTTACATCGCAGTGTTGAGGAATACCTATTACAAAATCATTTATTTCCTTTGCGATAGTGCATGATTCTTTCGTGTCTATACTTTCAAAAGTATCTATGCCATTCTGAAATAAAGTTCCATTGGAATCAATATTTAAAACTTCACGTTCATTAATAGTTACGTGTACGAAGCTAATGTTACTGTTGTTAATAGTATTGTCATTGTTTACATCGCAATGTTGAGAAATACCTGTTGCACAATCATTTATTTCCTTTGCGATAGTGCATGATTCTTTCGTGTATATACTTTCAAAAGTATCTATACCATTCTTATATAAAGTTGCATTATTATTTACAATTTCGAATTTAGAAATATTATCACTAATATTACTATTATCGTTTCTATATACATTAAGATAATCAGAGATACTGGAGGTAACGCATTTAGTACATTTAAGTACGCTAACTGAGTTATTAAAAGCAATATTACTCAACGGGATCGAGTCACCTGAAACGTCCTGTTTCATAGAACCACAGTTGGATGTCTCATCCGTAGACACAGCTATCTTTCGAACACGAAGCAAATCCTTTTCCAAGCATCTATAATGAATAATTATTATTATTACACAAAACTATTATGAAATCATGGGTTTTATAATTTTACATTGGACAATTATTATATAATATATTCAACAACCGACATATGCTCTATTTGTGTATTCCTCTACAACTACTTTTATTGCGTTCACAAATACTTTGAATGCACAAAATAATTTATTGAATAGACACTAAATGTTTTTGAATATCGTTCGTTATATTTTGTCGCAGGAGCCTAGTAATTTTTAATTAAAAGTTTGATATAAATAACGCACCTATCTCGGATTCTTCCTGCCGAGCCTTAAGCCTCAAGAAAGTACACGATTCATCGACTAAAGCTAATTTAAATGTTATCAAAACCGTTTTTGTAGAGACTCTACGTATTTTTAAATAATCTCGAAATTTCTTACGTGCCAGCAAACGAGTAATGTGTAATTACACCGTATAATATTACAGACACACATATTTCGTACTCTTCCTGCCGAGTCCCTAACACAAGAAAGTACACGATTCATCTACTACAGCTAATTTAAATGTTATCAAAACAATTTTTGTAGAGACACTGCGTATTTTGAAATAATCTCGGAATTTTTTCATGCAAGCAAAAAAAGTAATGTATAGTTACATCGTATGATGTAATAAACGCACCTATTTCATACTAATCCTGCCAAGCCTCTATCCAAAAAAGTTCGTTATCCCCCTGTACACCCATTTTAATGCTTTCATAGGTTTTATTGCACAGACCTTCATATTTTTAAGTGAACTCGATATCTACACTTAAATCGTATGATAGAATTAACGCACGTTCTGTTTACTCTTCCCGCGGAGCCTCCGACCCAGAGAACTTCGCGATTCCCCTCTACAACCCGTTTTAACGCTTTCAAAATAATTTCTTGTATACAACTGCGTATTTTGGAATATGTCTTCTTATTTCATTTCGGAAGAGCCTAGTAATTTTAAGTTACATCGTATAATTCGATGAATGCACTGTTTTTGTACTCTTCCTGCCGAGCCTCTAACTCAAAACAGCTCACGGTTCCGCCTCTACAACTGCTTTTAATGTTTCCAATACTTTTTATTGTATTGACACTGCACATTTTTAAGGAATCTCGGTATTTTTTACGTGCCACCAAACGAGTAATGTGTAATTACACCGTATAATACTACAGACACACATATTTCGTACTCTTCCTGCCGAGCCCCTAACACAAGAAAGTACACGATCCCCTCCTGCCCCCTACAACTACGTATATCACTTTTATAATCTAGAATAATTTATACTTAAATCGTATGATACAATTGACGTGGTTATTTAGTGAAATTTCGTATGAAAAAGGCCCTGTCCCATCCGCTTGCAAATCGAATGAAAAATTGGTCATTCCGACACTATAATTTTTAAAAGCTGGTTACGTACATTAGTGCTTTTTTTTAAAACAAATCCAGTGTCCTAAACTCAAAGTTCGATTAAACGGCACTCTACGCAGACGTAAGGTAGGTAAAAATAATCCGTATGTGTACATAAGAAACTATAGAGTTAATAATATCTGTGACGAATCGGAAAAACAACTAAAGTCCATTTTTTGCGTTTTCTAGATATTAAGGTTTTACTGTTTGTACTGATATGCCAAATAGAATCACAAGAGATTTGCAGTGAAATTATATCAGTGGGAATTAATAATTTTGCGAGTATAAACAGTTTTCTAATTTCAGATTTCAGTAAAAAGCTGTAGAGGTCAGTTCCGTAACACTTATCTAGATACTGTTTATTTGATCTTTTAGTACAAGTAAAAAGTATTTTTCGTTACTTAATAGTACATATAACTTATTTGCAAAATAGTCCGCATGTTAAGTCTAAGAATTATGAGAGCAGTTTCAAAGTAAAATTGCAGTTCCGTATCAGGTCTGTTCCGTAACACCATCTGAAAAGTATTATTAAAATAAAAGGCATTTTCAATCTTTTCATATTATAATCTAATAATACTACGTGATTCTACGGCTACAAATACATAAAAAGTCATGCAAAGTTAACTCTTGCAAATTCAGAAGAATCAATGCAATCTGTGGGTAAAAATCAACAATTACTAACTAGCAAAACTGCAAATATATATATATATATATATATATATATATATATATATATATATATATATATATATATATATATATATATATATATATATATATATATATTTATGGTTCTACTAAGCTATCGTACTCATTACGGAACGATAACTTGAGCGAGAACGCGAAAATTGCAAAAGTTGGCGACAAGATTAGTAACACTCGTGCAGACAGAGAAGTTAAATAAATACTGAAAACATAAGATCATATTGTACATATAATGTACTTCAAAGTAAAATAGGTTAGACATAATTTAATCATAAATGTTGTGTCTAATAATTTCAGAATCATCTTAATTGTTTGATGGCGACAGGCCACTACATGCATGTATACTATACATATCCTGACCTTCTTGAATACAAAACTAATACAAATGTGCTATATATTTAATGTGCATATATATAGTAAAGTAACAGTTATTTACCTTTCTTAACTTAATTGCTGCACTTTTTTCTTTTTTCAATAAAGATGTTTCTACTATTTCTAGGTCAGATTTACTCAGTCGTGGTACCTGATGCCTCTGTTCCTCTAACATTTCTTCAATATTAGCTTTCTTATCTGAAATATAAAACGAAACAAATTCAACATTTATCAATGAATGACAAGTTAGTTATACTGATATATGCTGTTCGATAATAACGTCTAAGCATAAAACCTAATTAGAAATTATTGTTTTCAGTGTTAAAATTGCATATATATAAAATACTTAAGTAATTTTTCTGTAGAAAAACTTAATGTATGCAGTTGTAAAATTTAATTAATTTATTTTTAATTAGTTTTTATGTTTAATAAGTTATTATATATAGCAAATCTCTGTAATATTATTCAAAGTATGTAAGTAATACTGCACTAATCTGTACTGTACTGTATCTAATACATTTAAAAAGGTTTGATTACATTTTTTGTATCAGATATATCTGTCCCTAACCAATAGAATAATTCGGTACATATTTATTTATTTATTTAAATAATAAATACATAATAATTTGTGTAATATTAAAGTAAAAGTTGGCCTCACATCTTCTAAAAATAATAAATATTTTGATAGATAGCTAACTATTATTCATCGTTATTTCGATTTCAGGAACAATTTCAAATACAAAAAGAGGAGGTTATGTTTGGCAATGATAGGTAATTTTGCACTGAAAATTTTCTTTATTCTGAAACGAAGCGGGGATATTTACCGAAATCAACATTTAGTGTATTAATATATAAAATATATACTTTACCTGCTACAATCAGAGTTTAGCATGTTTTCTTTGTTTTCCTGTCATCACATATACATTTGAACGGTTTTGATGCAACGGTTCTATTCTGGTGACCTTGCTGCTCACACTAAAAATTATCAATTGCTGAAGCTTTTAATGCATGATATTTGTTTGTACTTTTAACGTACACATAAGCGTACATCTTCGTTGTCTTTTTTCTTATAATAACCAACTTACGATATTAGTTATCTCAAAGACGAAATTTTAGATTTAGATATGTGATAAAAGCTCTGTTTAAAATATATACCTATTCAAGGGGGTGTCAAAGTCAATTTAGGAATTCAAATTTCCCGCCTTAAATGTTACTGAACGAACAATGAATAATTTGATATAACTCGATATATGTACCTTATTATCTAAAACGAAGAGGTCATTGCCCTCCGTAATACAATTATCTACCACTGTACGTTGCTTCAAACAAAAACTTCAAAACTTCTACGAATAGCATTGGAACGAAATTTATATTAGTCCAGACTTGAACCTTTCAAATTTCGTTCCATATATATATATTCATAATAAAATCTCTTATTTTTGTTAGTGTTTAATAAAAAATGTGATGTTACCTATGAGCTCGACAGGAAGAGTACAAAATATAACCGATGGGATTATTATTATTGTTGAAAGTTACATGACACTAATTTACGAATCTGATAATTAAAAGATGGTAGTTGTAAATAGTTATTCATAATAAAAGTGATTATATAAAAGTGATTTTATTATGAATAACTATTTATAACTAGCGTCTTTTAATTACCAGATTCGTAAATTAGTGTGATGTAACTTTCAATAATAATAATCCCATCGGTTATATTTTGTACTCTTCCTGCCGAGCTCATAAGTGATATCACATTTTTTATTAATCATTAATAAAAATAAGTGATTTTATTATGAGTAATTATATATAATTGCCGTCTTATCATTATCAGATACGTAAATCATTGTGAAGTAATTTAAAAAAATAATAATAATTTCACTGGCACTTTTTTATAGCTCCGTATTCATAGTCGACAGTAACGATTTTAGCAATCATTGATAATTAAAGAAAAATATTGCAGCAAGATTAGCCTTCTAGTTTCTTGTGCAGTTCGCTCCACTAATTATAACTAGAAAAATCAAGACTAATGTCTCATAGTAGGCATCTATTTCCTGTGGTCTAGTATTTATAATCTTGTCTTACATGTCAGGGAATAGCAGATATTAATATACAGGGCTTAGGAGGGTGTCAAACCATTCAAATTTCTCGACGAAATTCCTAACCTCAAATCTCAGTCCGAGGTACGAGGTACGAATCTCTCGTATGAACAATTCATTACAATTAATAAATAAACCGAATTATGAAGAACCAAGACAGTATTGCCCTTTCTTTTTTATCATTCTACCACTGTTAAATTTCAGGTAATAATATAATTGCACATATAAATGGCATTGGAGCGAAATTTCGGATAACTTTTCGCAGATTTCTGTATTATCACGAAATTTCGTTCCAATGCCATTGATGTAAGCAGCAAAATTTTTACTTGAAACTTTGCACAGTAGTAGATAATTACAAAACGAAGAGCAATGCTCTCTTAGTTGTTCATAATTCAGTTTATTCTTTTAATTATAGCCAACAGTTTAGAATTCTCGGATACGTAAGCTAGATAGGTTAAAAATTGACTTTGACACCCCCTTTAGCTTGCAATTTGCACTGACAATGGCTCATGCAGCAGAGAACGCAGCGAAAAGTGCTGCGAGGTTATCTTGATTTGCTGTGCCGAATTTTTTCGGGAGCTTAACTTGATCAAATGAACGCGTGGCGCCACCTCTTAAAGATTGCCAAAAGCAAGCGTCAGTGGCAAAATGGCGTCCACATGCCGCAGTCTCACCTCAGAATCCGTTCCGAACTTTTTGTAAAAACTATTGTGAGTTAGTGCGTCATTTAGGTGTCTTAATAATTCTGAGTGTTATAAGAATTGGGGTCAACAAAATTTGTAGGGATATTTTATCTCATTTTTAAATAATGTTCAGATATATTATTTGCTTGAGCGATCACAGCGCCACTCATAAATATATGGTGAAAATCTCTATTAATATTTTCTAAGTTTTTCCACTTTTTCGAGACTTTATCGGCTGTCCCCAATTCCTTAGTAAATTTTGAGTGTTTCCCCAAAGTTTCAAGTGATTTCATTCAGTACAAGCAAAGAAAAGTACGGAACGGTGATTTGCACTTCAAGGACTACTCGGTCGGTAAAACAGATCACTATGGCCTCCTCTTAAAGAATAACATAAACTCTATGTTTGGTTTTGTTTTCTTATACGAAAAAATGTATTTTATTTATTAATACGTAATATTTTTATTGTAAATATTCTAATAGAAGAAATAGTTATTATATATATATATATATATATATATATATATATATATATATATATATATATATATATATATAATTCTCTGTAATGTATAATACCTTACGTAAATTACGTAAGGTATAATAATAGTATGTCGTTTACTTTAGATGGAAAAAGCAAGCTAAAAAAATCGCAGTCATGCATATGTTCAAAGGGCAAAACTAAACCAAGTGCACTGTTTTCTAGGATGTTTGAAGTACTTCTCCTGAAAGTTAGAACTCAAAAGGTTACGATAGAAAAAAGTGACAGGGGTGCCAACTTGATGATTTTAGAAAGAGTACTTATCTTTCAGAGGCTGTAACTTTGGTTATATATATATATATATATATATATATATATATATATATATATATATATATATATATATATATATATATATATTTTTTTATATATATATATATATATATATATATATATATATATATATATATATATATATATATATATATATAAATATATATATATATATATATATATAATATAATATATATATAACCAAAGTTACAGCCTCTGAAAGATAAGTACTCTTTCTAAAATCATCAAGTTGGCACCCCTGTAATTTTTTTCTATCGTAACCTTTTGAGTTCTAACTTTCAGGAGAAGTACTTCAAACATCCTAGAAAACAGTGCACTTGGTTTAGTTTTGCCTTTTGAACATATGCATGACTGCGATTTTTTTAGCTTGCTTTTTCCATCTAAAGTAAACGACATACTATTATCATACCTTACGTAATTTACGTAAGGTATTATACATTATAGAGAATTCTATGTAGGATAAAAAGGAAGCTGACATTAAAACCTTTAATTTGAGTCGTCGAAGATTCATTGAGGATATTTGGATGAAAAGTTACGATAACTTCAAAATAATTTAGGCGGCAAATAAGGAGACCTCAATATGCCGGAAATTTAGGAGTCCAAATTAGGAGTGAGGCCTCCCGTTCTGCCGCCTAAATTATTTTGCAATTTTGAATTTATCATAACTCTTTATCCAAATGTCCTCAATTATTCTTCGACCACTCAAACTAAAGGTTTTAATGACCAGCTTTCTTTGTACCGTATATAGAATTGCCCGTAATATATAATACCTTATGTAAATTACGTCTAACTATAATAGTATGTCGTTTACTTCAGATGGAAAAAGCAAGCTAAAAAAATTCACAGTCAAGTTATATGTCAAAAGGCAAAAGCAGACCAAGTGTATTGTTTTCTAGGATGTTTGAACTACTTTTTCTGAAAGTTAGAGCTCAAAAGGTTCCGATAAAAGAAAGTTACAGGGGTGCCAACTTGACGATTTTAGAAAAAGTACCCATCTTCCAGAGGCTGTAACTTTAGTTATATGTATAGAGGTCTCAAAAAGAAGCACAAAGTCTTCTGTCTCCACGTTTCGTCCCGGGTTCGTCTACTGGATTCATCAGTAAGGCGATATAGACGAACCCTGCCTTAGACGCTCTGGAAGGGATTTGCATTCGGGCTTATATACCGCTGTTAGAGATTTCCATGCACTTGCGGGAAAGCGGGAGTAATGGCTAGGTTATGTGTGTAGAAGCTAGTGGCCGCCTAGTGGTTGAACGCCACAGCTGCAGGGCGCGAGGGCGCGAAGAAGCAAATCCCCACATATGTAATGAATTTGAACGTACCAAAAGAGAAATTAAAGGTTTTTTCTTAATGAAAAATTTGAAATTTGATTAACCTAAATCTAGCTTGATTACGTAAAACAGCAAGAGATCAAACATAACCTAAAAAAATACAAAATTTTGGGCTTATATTCAGCTTTGTATAGGTGACCCTTTGAGCTGTCAGGGAGGCCAAATATTCTTTTTAAAGTTTGCAAAAATAAGAAGAAATCCTATATTGGTACGTTCATTCAATTGATAAAAATGGGAAAATAATGAATAATAAAGGAATAATGGAGCTCCGTAGAATTTTTTGATTATAGCCGTTTTTCAGCCGTATATGAAACTTTAATACACTCTACTGGGTAACAGAGAGGATCTTAGGGGCTGAACATTTTTTTGAGTACTTCTTTTCATAGGTACTTTCATATAAAAAATTGGCGGAAAATTTTGTGAACCCTGTGCGCGCGATTTTGGCAAAATTTGTTGGACTGACACCTATATAATTTATAGCACTGTGTGACCTAAATCCGCACTTAAGTCACACTTATTCGTGACTTAAGTAGTCCATTATTGCACCGTCCTTATCGCCCTCGCTACGCTCGGACGCTAACCTCACAGTTCACTATCGGACTTAAGGCATGGCTAGGCGTGACAGCGGATTTAGGCAAGCAGTGCTATAATATAATATACGAATCTCGTGTCAAAAGTCGTTCTTCATAGCACCTGTAAAAGACTACTTAGGTCACACGTATCGTAATGTAATATTATATATAAGCAACTTTGAACGTTTTTTTAATTGAAATATTATCATTCTTTAGAATTATTAGTAAGCTTATTTCATGAAGTTGTACATAGTACATTACGCAACAAGGGAATAAAGTCAAAGATTATTTAGCAAGCCTTATATTATACCCTAATAATTACGAAACATATTGAATATGTTAATGAGGATAATGTTGTGTAATATTATTTAAAATTAATATTCGATTAAAATGCGAAAATGCCATGAAAATGCGCGCGTATGACACATCAATTATATTATGATGGTCGACAGTATCGACGCTAATGCGAACGACGAGGCGAACGAAGTTGATATTTGCACGTCAAATCCCGGGCATATGAACGAAAAAGCGGTGGTCATCAGATGCATTGACTATGAACGTGTGCAACTTAAGGATGGGTTCCAGTCAAGAACCTATTTACTGTTCATTAACATTAAACTTTTTTGAAATTTAGCTACATATATTATATACAGAAACTTAGAAAAAGAGCCCAGAAAGACTTCAAAAGTCCCCTTAATAGAAGAGATATACCTAAAAAATCGTTAAAAATTGTCAAAAAATGATGATTATTAAATTAGTTCAGGCGATGAAGGATTCGATGGTGACAATTTTCCTTTAGATATTTCAATTATAATATACGAAATAAAGAGATTTGTGATGTGGAATTGCTTTAGAATAATGATAACAAATGTTACACGTGTTAGAACGTACAACATTTTAAAAGGCCCATTTTTTCAGTGTTTTTCATTAATTTGAATGTATAAATGTTCATATTATTTCTGAAACATATTCAATTCTAAAACTGCACCACAAATTTGTTGGTATTGTTCTAAAGAGCAACCACAAAAAAATTCAAATGGATTCGGTAATAAAAATATTATTTGGATAACAATCAGTGTGTTGTAAATTATATATATAATTATATATATACATATATATCTATCTATTTACCTCCCATATATATATATATATATATATATATATATATATATATATATATATATATATATATATATATATATATATATATATATATATATATATATATATATATATATATATATATATATATATAATGACGTGTGTAGAATAATATATATGATTAATATATATATTCTAAATATATATAGAATCAATATATAGCAAAATTTAAAAGTAGATTTTTTCGTAATTGTTGACAATTCTCGAGTGAGCCACATCCTTAAGATAAACAAGTAAAGGTGTAATAATGAAGATACACTTAGCTGAGTATATTTCGACAGAAAAAATACATTTACTCAAAATTGAAAATAAAAGAAGAAAGTATTTGCAAAAAAAAAAAAGAAAAAATGCGTTTGTAAAAATCATGTACTTCTTTTATCCCACTTATCAGGTCAATAAAGTGACCATTATGGTTGAGTAGGGAATACATATATTTACAAAATGTACTTCGAAGGTCATCAGAAAAAATAAATCTGAGTGATAATACTAAAATACGAATTAGAAAAATTTTCAAGAAATCTCAAGTATGAAAAAGCATAGTCAAAAGATTCTTAAAACTTTTAAATAAAAGAGTTATGCTATACACCATAAATTTAATCATTTCACCCTCAACCATAAACAAAAGTGGGCGAAGTTCAAAAACGACTGCAGATTTTAAAAGATCCTTCTCGAAAATTCCATCAAAACAAAATTTCTATTACAAACAGCATGATACGTGCTAAATAAGAGAAATTCTACCCTAAATCCTCGTTTTAAACCCTCACGAGAAGATAAACTTTGCAAAAAACTTGAAGTTGAAAAGAATATCCTGGAAAACTCCAACGAATGTTATTTCGAAGAGAAATAGCAAAATATACGTTAAAATGAAAAAAAACTCCACCCTCAACCCTTATTTTCAATCCTTATAAGGTTGTAATTTTCAGATAAGATATGATATTAGAACAGAGTGTTCTGGAAGATATCATAAAACGTGATTTCTAAGAGAAATAGTAGCATTGTAATATATACTAAAGACCTTATAACTATACCCTTAACCTTTTTTTCAACCCTTACAAAATGGTAAACTTCGAAAAAGACCTAATATTGGATAAAAGTATCCTGAATAATTCCAAATAACGTAATTTCGTAGAGTACAATATGATACACACTCCAATTATATGAATTTCAACCTCAACCCTTGTTTTCAACCTTTAAAAAATCTTAAACTTTCAAAAATACATGAGATTTAAAAATAGCATTCTGTAACACACCAGAAGTGGGTAATTATTTAAAAAGATCTGAGATTCGAAAAGAGCATCCAGGATAACCGGATTAAACGTGCAAAGAGATATAGTACATTGAAAATAAAATAATTACACCCTCAATCCTCGTTTTCAACCCATAATAGTGGATAAATTTAAACCTGATTTTTGACCTGAAATTTGAAAAGAGCATCCGTAAAACCCCCATGTATCGTAATTTCGTAGATAAATAGTGTATTACACGATAGAATCGAAAAGAATTCCATCCTCAAACCGTTGATTACAACCCTTACAAGAGGATAAACTATGATAAAAAACTTTATATTGTATAAGAGCATCCTGGATAAACTCTTACAACGTAGATTCGTAGAGAAATCGTTTGATACTCGTGTTTAGGAATCTACGGTAGTTTTCCATTCGTCTTTCGTGATCTCTCATCGAGGCGGATCGAGAGAGCACGGAGATCTCGCGAATTTAGATTCTCACGTTACGCGAGCTGGAAATGTTTCGAATAAACATTTAGTGTTTATTTCACGCCTTCGCTTTATACACTCACTCGCAAACGTAAGAAGCTCAATATCATGTTACATGTGCCAGCCTTTTTTCTCATGAATATTGCGCAAAACTTTTACAACTCTTAAAAGACACGCAAGTTCGAAACATTGGTCCTTCGAGCCAGATGTAGTTGCAACCTCTTAGTGTGAGTACGGTGTAAAAAGAAGTGAACAGAAAGTCATTGTTCGAACTTGGCTGCAGTAGCTTGCGCAGGCTAAGATTCCATTCTCTTCATTGCCGCAATCAACTTATTGGTAGCCATCATCCATCACCGTGCGTCGACGCTGCCAGGATAACGTTAGACTTCTCTACAAGGATTGCTCCAACCCTTGGGAAGCAACGCTTGGCGACAAGGTCTTCACCGAGAAGGAGTTTGAGGCAACAGGGAGCTAACAAGGCAGACTGCATGTTTGCAACAGCTGCAAACGGAGAATTTTAAGGACTGCGCTATAAAGGTTAAACAAAATAAATTTTGCAATAAATATGATATTTATTGGCAGTTTTGTGCGCTGAGTAGTGTTGAAAAATCAACGGAAAATTTTGAAAATTTTATAACTTCACATAACTTGATCATTCTGTTTACGCAAGCCAAGCAGTGATCACCATGCCTGCTCATGCATCCTTGCTGAGCATTGCCGCGGCATCAGCGCGGAATTCCTCTTTGATCCATTGAATGATGACGACATTGAAAATTTTCCATTCGAACAGTCACTTTGTCGTGTCGTCTGTAGTTTCCTCGAAATCCTCCAGCAGAACAACTAATATTCTATTGCTAAATTTAATGATTGAATTTATTGGTATTCATCATGACATGAAAAACTCGAAACGTTGATTCAACTGCAGATGGAGACATCAAGCTGGATCAAACACTTGTGGCCCGGCATTCAAAGTATGGTAAAAGACAAAGTAACCATGGGAGCAATTTAGCAGTGAACCATTCTGTTGTATGTATAATGGAACGATTTCGTTACAGGTCATCGTGAAGCCTTTGCAGGGAATGACTATGAAGAATCAGAATACTGTAAAAATAAAGTATTCTCCGAAATCGAGGATGTTTATCTTGACACTGCAGCAAAATTAGCTCGCCTCCTTTTACCTAAGCCCGAGCCTGCAATTGCCCCGTCCACGATTCCTACTAGGTCCACCACTGAAACCATTCTTCGTCACATACAGATGCTCAAAATAGACTTGCCTTCCTTTTCCGGCAATCCATTGAAGTGGGAATGTTTTCGAAATTTTTTTAATTCGTTAGTTACTAACGTACCGAATCTTTCGAAAAGTCAGAAGCTCCTTTATCTCAAATCCAGCCTTATAGAGTAGTGCCGCAGAGGTCATCGAGAATACTCCAATTACAAATGCAAGATTTGACGGAGCCTGGGAGGACTTGCAGTCTCGTTACGGAATCGAGCAAATTTTATCATTCTCACATGTGCGTGACATGTTCTCTTGCAAAGTTGCTAAGCGTAGTTGCGCACGAAAATTAAGCGATTGTTAGATGCTTTTAAATAAACTATTCGAGCCATTTCCGCGTTAAATATACCAATCGCGGCATGGGGTGAAATTTTTGTTTATGTGCTTTTACAAAAATTAGATAGGGCAACCAGAATGGCTTGGAAATCTTCTGTAACAGACAGCAAAGCTGTCCCAAAATTTAAGGTACTCTATAATTTTCTCGAAAACCGAGTTAATGCTATCGGGACTTCGAATTCAACTGATTTATTTGCACTGATCGAAACTGTATCTTGCGACTCCAAGTCACAGAATACTAATAGTTCAAAAACTGAAAATTGTAGAATCTCATATTCTACTCTGGTCGTCGATAAAAAGTCATCAAAGCGAAAATGTCCGTTTTGTTATAATCCGCATAGCTTAGACTAATGCGCTAAGTTTAAAACTTTTGATCGCACCCAACGCATAAATAAAGCTTAGCATTTAGGTACTTGTCTTACATACTTGTTTACTTTCTGGACACGATGCAAACGAATGTTGTACTAAAGGTCGCTGTCTCGTGTGTCATGTCAAACATCACACAACTCTTCACGATGCTTTGGTGCATACGTCTAAAAGTCAATCAGCTGATACACCTGTTAAGATCGATGGGTATTTAGCAAGCTCTTCAAATATCTTGAACCAATCTGCTGGTAAGATTGCCGTAGTAAACGTTACCAGACAGTTGACTTCACTCTCTACAAACACTAGTAGAGTAGTGCTACTCTGTACTGCGCGAGTCTCTTCAGTAGCTCCATCTGGTAAAAGACTCACCGTTCGTGCGCTCCTAGACACTGGAGCCGATTCTTCATTTGTATCGGAATGAGTCGTTCAAGCGCTTCAGTTACGCAAACGAATGGTAAGCATCCTAATTATTGGCATTCACGGATATGAATCTTGCTATGCAAAAAGTCTGGTAGCTTTAAACGTACGATCTTTACAAGATCCAGAATTCCAACTATCGCTCGAAGCTTTAGCACAGAAAAAGCTGACTGAGCTCACCCCTCCATGTAAGATACTATTTAATCAGTTGAATAAGTGGAATCATCTTGCAGGACCTGGCTGACCCATAATTCGCAAATCTGTCAAGAATTTATGTGATTTTAGGCAACGATGTCAGCTTGCCTCTATTTTTGAATGAGAGTCGTGAAGGTCTCACAGGAAGACCTACCGCTCGAACTTCATTCGGATGGGTTCTTGGAGGTCGAGAGCATCAGTCCTGAAATCAATCTTCATCAATCAATCTTCATGTGCAAGCCAACGCAGGTCTTTAGTTTAATCTAGACCGATTCTAGGAAATGAAGCAAATAACTTCTGTGAACCCTCTGAATGAAGAGGATCGCACTTGCGAGGATCACTTCCTCAGCACTTACTCTAGAGATAAGCACAGATGGTACGTGTCAAGCGGAAATCCACGGCTTTTGCGACGCCTCGGAGCGAACATATGCTGTATGCGTGTATCTTAAAATAATCAACTCACAAGGAGAAGTTTTTGTAAATCTACATGTAGCAAACATTAGAGTTACGCCAGTCAAGACCGTCTCACTGGCTCGACTGAAACTTTGCAGCGCCGTGCTTCTTACACAATTATTAAAACGCACCGTATCAGGATTAGGGTTTGATCAAGCCATAATCTTCGCGTGGACTGACTTAAAAGTCACCCTAGCATGAATTGAAAGTCATGCGTCAGAATGGTGACTTTTGGTAGCCAACAGGGTGTCCAAGATTCAGACACATATACCTAATGCTCAATAACACCATGTACCTGGCCGTCAGGATCCCGCCGGTCTAGCAACAAGAGGAATTTCACCAGCGGAGCTGATCTCCGCATCGCTATGGCGGCATAGTCCCAACGTACTATCCCAGTGTGTGCGTGTGCGTTTGCGTGCGCGTGTACGTGTGAGTGTGCGTTGCGTGTGCGTGTGCGTGTGTGTGAGTACGTTATATACGTTGAGTTTTTCAAAAATACGAGTATGTACGTCAGTTTCTTTCGATTGATGTATCTAATAGTAACTTTAAATTTATTCTTGTACAATAATAACAAAGTTTTAGTTTAAAAGAATTGTATAAATATAAATAATTTTTTTTTGTCATTTTATACGTTAAGGGGTAATAAGAATACCACTGTAGAAATTTCAAAAAATCGATTTTTTTTATTGTCTTAAAACATGTTTTGAACCTTCTAGAATATAGTACAAAAGGTCCCATCCCGAAAAATAAAATTTTATTTCTAAATTTCGGGACATATACCGACCGTCTTCGGCCGCTCCGAAACGGCCAATCGCTTACCTGCGAGAGATATATAGCTGATGAGAAGGACCGCCTTATGGCTTGCCTATTGTTCGCAAACTTCCCTAATGCTCCTATAGATGTCGATCTTAAGCTATTATGAGTCAGTTAGGCTAGTATCAAAACAAAGTACGTTAGTGTAGCGTATGTATATCGTAAGAAAACGACGCTCTCATTTTCGCTTTTGAAACTATATTTTTGTAAAAGTTTTAATTATTTATTATTATTACGTTGAGCAAAATGGAAAAAGTAAAAGTGTACGAAGGAAGAAAAAGCGCGAAAAGAAACTATCCAACACGGCATCGGAGCCGTAAGTCAGCGAATCGTCCGATGAATCGATACCAAGCTGAAGGTGATTCCAGTGGTGTCAGTGCATCGGCAAAAAAGCTGAAGACATCTTTTCATGAAAGAAGTTCTCGGGGCTTGGGCTTCAAAATCGTGATTGTTTGCCCAAAGTGTCCAGAAATTATTATACCTAACAGTAAATTTATAAAAAATGCATATGAAATTAATCGTCGGATGGTGTTAGCAATGCGACTGATAGAAGTAGGACTGAATGGAATAAAGAAATTTGTGCGTTTGTGGAATTACCACGTCCTGTTTTCCAATCTTTCTACGATAAACCAGTGAATCTCATTTGAATAGCAACATCAACAGTTCGTGATAACAGTATGAAGCAAGCTGCACAATTGGTTAGCTTGCTGGAAAAATCGTTGATGTGACTGTAAAATCTAAATATTGTAAGTCTTGCGAGCACTGAAAAAATAAAACAGAAACATTTGAATACGAAAAATGGCATGCATCACACGCCGATATATGTCAAGCAAATCATGAAGGTTCATCTGGTAAAATGGTGGTAGATGCTGTTATTCAAATATTTTCTCGTTCCGACAGTTTCCACGGCCTAAAGTATGTGAATTATATTGGTGATGGTACATCAAGACTTTCAAAGGAATACTAGATTCTAAACCGTACACTAATTTTGAAGTACAAAATAAGAGTGCATCAATCATGTACAGAAAAGAATGGGAACGCGTCTTCGAAATCTAAAAAAAAAGGCGAAAGGCCTTGGAGGAAAAGGAAAATTTACAAATAAGTTGATTGATAAATTAACAATTTATTATGGTTTGGTAATACGGAGGAATCCAAATTGCATAGAGAAAATGGGGAATGAAATCTGTGCAACTCTGTATCATAAAATATCTACCGACGACGATCCTCAGCACGATAATTGTTCAGATTCCTGATGTGCTTGGAAATTCGCACAAGCTAAAGGTTCGTTGAACACGTTTCATCATGAACCGCCACTTCCTAAAGAAGTTTGTGAAGTCATTGAGCCTGTTTATACAGAGTTGAGGAGAGATGAGTTGCTGCACCGTTGCTTAGACGGTTATACTCAGAACAGCAACGAACGTTTCAATGCCACCGTTTGGAACTTGGCTCCGAAATCGTACTCGAGTGGCAAGAAAATTCTGGATATTTCCACTGATATTGCAGTGTGCAATTTTAATGATGGCCTGAAATGTGTCCTTCGAATTATGAAAGCTCTGGAGATGGATATAGGTCTGCAAGCTTACAATTTTTGTCGTGAAGCCGAAGATAAGCGCATCAGACATGCTGAGTGCTCTCTGTACGACGCAGCGAAAGAGGCGCGATCGAACATAAAAGCGATAAGAAAAGAAGACGAGGAGGAGAATTTGCATTTGGAAGGATAGCTTTATAGTTCTGGCATTGCAGACTAAGGGTAAAAATTTTTCTTTAATAATTTCCTCATTTTCTTACGTCCGAAACTGATTTTGAAACTTTAAGTTGATTTTTCTCGAAACGAGTTTTTCTCAAGGGGCACGCAGCATAACTTGAACAGTTTTCATCCGATCCATTTGAAATTTTAAACATATCATAATTATTATATTTCGAAGTGAATGACGTAGGGGATTGTTAATATATTGATTTAAACAATTTTTATAAACCAAACGTGCATTTTTTTTCATGAAAATTTTCAATTTATTTTCAATTTACTGCCAAATTTGCAAAAATCAATATTTTCAAAATCCCCTACGTGATTCACTAGCTATTAACATCAAGAATAAGTGGATTGTTTTTGTTGCAGGTTGAAATGTACGATTGGTACACTGCATGCCGCGGAGCGCTTCCGATGCAAGAGGCCTGAAGTGATCGGCTATAAATCAGCCATTTTGTATTTTTTTTCTGAATTTTTTTTTAAATATACTATAATATTAGACTAATAATATATCCAAATATCATTTCTTTATAACCTTTCTTTCCATTCAAAACATACCCAAAAAACGCTTTTTTCACTATTACAGTGGTGTTAGCCCTTAAATTTCTCAAAAATATGTACCTTCTCATAAAGTTGGCGTAATTTTTTTTCAATTGATATATGTTATAATAACTTTCAAATTCATTTTGTGAAATAATAACATAATATTAGTTTTAAAACAATTTTTTAAATCGAAATGTTGTTTTTAGTCGTTTAATACTTTAAATTAGTTTAAAAATTTTAAAAAGTGCGTTTCATCTCTCGAACACTTACACCAAAGATCATGAAGATAGCTGTTTCAGTACAAAAGTGATTGCCACAGTCGCAAAATGGCAGGAGTGCAATATTTATATAAAAAATATCAAAAAACATCAAATATTGTAAAAAAAATTATTAAAATGTCCATGTTAGCAATAAAATCATAGTTAACTTCAAAGAACTTTAAATATAAGGGCATAAACAGATCTAAAAAATTTGCAACTATTTGGCATGCTAAAAGGAACATTTTTGCCGAATAAAATTTTTCTTTTTTTTTTGTTCTAGATTTCCCAAAGAATCATCCATATATATATATATATATATATATATATATATATATATATATATATATATATATATATATATATATATATATATATCAAATAACCTCTCTACCTCAAACATTAATCACAACAACCTTACTTTGTTTCGTGACCTCCAGAAGGTCATTTCAAAGTCAGAATGGTAAAAACTTGTGTAGTTTAACCTCATAATTGCCATTTTTATTGTTATTGATGGTGAGACCTTGTAAAGGTCTATGAGGTTAAACTACACAAGTTTTTACCATTCTGACCTTGAAATGACCTTCTGGAGGTCACGAAACAAAGTAAGGTTGTTGTGATTATTGTTTGAGGTAGAGAGGTTATTTGCTTCGACCAGAAAGCCGTAATAATTCAGAGAAAAAGCATATTATCGTTTTTCAGGCGTTTGACCTTGATTTATTACCTCTCTAAGGTCACAAAACAAAATTTTCTCAAAGACATTTTCGATGTAAAATTTTCCGCTCTTTTCAATTCCAGGATAAAAATTAGGAGTTTCCATTTAAAAAAATCAAGTTGATCTTCAAATAACCTTGAAGATCAAGTTCAAGGTTAAGTTCAAGGTCACCAATATTTGGCCCCCTTTACTCTTGTCAACTTTTGTCTCAACTTTTTTTCGATACCACGCTTAGGAACGGAGAAATTTAGGTGCGGAGATTAAAATGGCCCACCCTGTATATATATATATATATATATATATATATATTGTGGTATCCCCGTGCAATGACATGAACGTTGCAATGTTGCTTACACGTTATTATGTGTATAAACAGCTGTTATGAGCAGTCTTTTATGAGCCGTCAACCGTGACGGTTAGGAATAAAGACTTATGTTATAAAAGTATGTGTTGCCATTTCGCTATCTGAATCCCGGTCACAACAATTTTGTCGTAAACATAGAAAAAAAATTCAGACCCAAAGCTTAAAAGTCTAAAAAGTTATGTGGATACTGAAAAATGGAGTTATATAATTTTTTTTATACTTTTAATCTTTAATTAATATTTAAATTGAAATTCTTGAGGTTTAGAAAGAAACTTGTAACAAACTTTTTTTTGCAAATTCTATGATGAACATGCCTGTAATTTCTCAAAACTTACAATGGCGAATTCGCATTGATGTAAAGAAATATGACCTATTTATGCAAATCTAATCAAGTACGACCAGGTTAACTTTTGTTTCAGAAGTCTCAAAATTTTCTTTTTTTTTTAACTTTAATATGTGTCGTGCAGAAAGATGAGATAAAGCCTAAAAAATAGTAATGACACTTATTACATGTTTCTCAAAGTTTGTATGTCTTAAAAGTGTCTCGAACTCAACTTATTGTAAATAACTATTGTTATATCCTTTGTCTCATATTTCTATATGATACATATTAAAGTTCATGAATAAATGAAAATTTTGATACCTAAAACAGAAAAAGTTACCTTGTTGTATTTGATTAGGTTTGCATAAATATGTCCTATTTATTCACATTAATTAGAATTCGTCATTTTAAGTATTAAGAAAATTCAGGCATGTTCTTCATAGAATTTTCAAAAAACATCTGCTTTACACATTTTCGTTCAAACCCCAAGGATTTCAATTTAAAAATAGATAAAAGTTTAAAATTATAAAAAGAATAAAAAATTAAATTTTTATATATCCACATATCGGCCTGCGTAGCTCAGTTGGTTAAGGCGCATGCCTTAGCTAGCGGAGATGCGCTCGCCTGAGCGGCCTGGGTTCGATTTCCAGTGGAAGCAGATCGAGGATTTTTTCTCTCTGTTTCCTGCCGGAAAGGAACGCAGACTGCGCACTGGTCCTGGCGGAGGTTTTTTCCTACGGGTTTTTCCTCCGTCACAGGTTATCGGCATAGGGATCGGTGTGGGAAAGGTGGGGTGTTAGGATCAAATACCTCCACACATAAGTGGTGGAGGTATCCTGCAAAAACCCGAAAGGGTATACAGGTTGGAAAGTAAAAAAAATAAAAATATATCCACATATCATTTTACATTTTTAAGCTTAGGGTCTGAACAATTTTTTTCTATCTATATTTAAAAATTTGCGACATTTCATCGTTAGATCACTGACAACAAATTTTTGATCAGCTGACTTGACGTAGAATGTCCTATATATATGGGTGTTTCTCTGTGAAACAGAGGTAAAAAAAATTTATTTCTTCAGTAAAAATGTTCTTCTTGATATGTAGAATATGTGTGAATTCTTTCAGATTTTTTTAAATCGTTACGTTCAAAGTTGATCAAGGGTAAATATGAGCATGTAGTCATTTTTTAGTATATTTCAACCTCCATTTATTGAACAAAATACAATCTGTTTAAAAAATTGCAACATACGAATTTTTAGAAAATTTTCATAATTTTTTATGAAAAATGGTTCCAAAATCTTTTAATGCGCCTGTCGATTAATTAAACTCAGTCTAAAGTTTAAAATCATTAAAAAAGTGGGTTTCATCAGTCAAAACATTACACAAAAAATCATGAAGAGAGCTTTTTTCAGTACAAAAGTGACTGCCATAGTCGAAAAATGGTGGAAGTGCAATACTTATATAAAAAATCAAAATAACATGAAATATTATTCTTAAAAAATTATTGATTTGCCTATTTTGACAATAAAGTCATATTTAGCTTCAAACATGCTTTTCAAAATTGCTTATTTTCTGTTAGGATTATTAATCGCGAATATTATTATATGTTTCACGGGGGAGATCGACGGCGCGACACCACACACACACACACAACCAGCACAAACACACGACAAAAGCAGCAGCCGATTCAGCAAACATATCCGAAAAAGCTGAGCAGCACGAGGAAGCGGCAACGACGGAGACGAGGTCGAGTCCTATATTTTTACAGGTAGCAACCGCCTGAAAGAGAGCAAAGCTGGAGACGACACGAGCGGTCGGGAGCTGCAGGGCCGGAGCAGCAGCAGCAACACAGCAGCAGCAGACGAAACACACTCACACACATACACACTCGCCTATGCGGACACCCGAGAGAGAGCGACGGAGCGCAAGAAGTCTCAGCGGCGTCATCCGTAAGGACGCCGACTAGAACAGCTGATGAAGAAGATATATATATAGATCATTTACGTAGATAGAACCTGTATGAACCATAATAATTAAATTGTTGATAATTATTTATTTAAACAACTCGAGATTGGATCTCCGTGGGTTGCGCCGTTTGTCCAGGCGTGTCCGCTCAGCGAACCTCCTCTCGAGATACGAGGAGTCAACCAGAGGGAAGTTTCGAGTAATAAAGTGCAGTATTGGCCGAACATAAAATAATTAATGAGTTGTATCGACAGAATCCATATCGGTTAAAATACAACATCATAACACATAAATGAGGATATGTATATGTTTGAAAATATTATAAAAAGTAGACGAAGTACAAAAAATTAAAAATATATATAGACCATTTCATGAAAACGGACGAGGAGAAGTAGCAATGTATGAACGAAAAGTGAAAAATTATAAAATGAAAATTATAAAAATGTAAAGCAATCCGCTGCCAATTCATTAGCACCTAGCGTCCTCAAACTAAATTAATTGTTCTACAATAATATACAAATTTTTATTCTAATAAATAAATTTTAAATTGCTATATCTCTTTTTAAAATTTCGTGAATGACCGACTCTCGTATATCATCATCGAAGGAGCGTGGTATAATTACGTGGTTATTAACGTCCACTGTCCCACGGAGGACAAAGAGGAAGAAGTCAAAAATCTTTATTATGAAACTTTCGAGCATTTAATCGACCAATTCGCGTCTTACGACACCAAAATAGTAGTGGGGGATTTCAATGCTAAAATAGGGAGAGAGGAAATGTTTAGGCCCACCATAGGCAAAGAAAGTCTGCACGAAACCAGCAACGATAACGGTATTATGGTCATAAATTTCGCGGCCGCAAAAGATCTTATAGTCAAGACCACGTGCTTCAAGCACAAGGATATACACAAGGCAACGTGGACATCGCCGGATGGGGCCACGCACAATCAAATCGATCATTTTCTTATTGATAAGAGGCGCCACACGAATGTACTCGACGTAAGGACCTATAGGGGGGCGGATTGCGACTCAGATCATTATCTAGTAGTGGCCAAATTAAGAGCCAGATTAGTAGCCGGTCAAAATAGTAAGCGAGAGAACAAAGTAGAAACCTTTGATATTGGAAAACTACGAAGCGGGGTAGAGCGAATCAAGTACCAAGTAAAAGTTAGCAACCAATTTCAGGTGCTCGAGGAAACGGATGAACAGACGGGAGTAGATGACGATCCGAACAGGTTGTGGGGGGCTATCGAAAAAGCTATAAAAGGGGCCGCGAACAAAGTACTGGGTAAGAAAAAAAGGCCGAAGAGCAAACCATGGTTTGACGAAGAGTGCGAACTCTGGTTTAAAAGGCGCAAGAAGGCTAAATTAGATAGTGTACACAATGAAAGCGGTAGGGCCGTAGAAGAATACCATGAAATAAGAAAGCAAGTGCGTGTGATTTACAGAAACAAGAAGCGCGAGTATCAGAAAAATGAAATTAGAAAAATAGAAACTAATAAATGTACAAAGGAATAAACGCTATTAGGAAGGGTTTTCAGAGTAGATCGCAGTTAATGAAAGATAAGGACGGGAACCTCGTGACAAGCGAAAATGAACTATTGAAATTATGGAAAGATTATTTCGATAAGTTATTAAACGTGCATGAAAACTCCGAGGAAATGGGAGACGAAATCCACACGGCTGAACTCCATATGGACGAAACGACCTACAAAGAAGTAGAGGCCGCGATCAAAAAGCTAAAGAACAATAAGGCCGCAGGAAACGATTCTATACCAGCTGAACTACTTAAATATGGAGGCACCGCGCTTACATCTAAAATTTTTTATCTAGTATGTGCTATTTGGAGAAATGAAACAATACCAGAAAATTGGAAAGAATCCATCATCATACCGATCTTTAAAATGGGAGATAAAACAGACTGCAATAACTACCGGGGAATCTCACTTTTAGCTACCTGCTACAAAGTTCTGTCAAACGTAATACAGGCCAGACTCACACCATTCGCGGAAGATATAATAGGAGATTATCAGTGTGGATTCCGGCGCAACAGGTCAACGAGCGATCAAATGTTTACCATAAGACAATTATTAGAGAAAAAGTGGGAATATTGCGAAACTATACACTAGCTATTTGTGGACTTTAAGAAAGCGTACGACTCTGTCAAACGAAGCAAAATGTATGAAATCCTAGTGCTCCTTGGCGTACCAAAAAAACTCGTAAAATTAATTCAAATATGTCTGAACGGAAGCACTGGAAAGGTCCGAATAGGCGGTAATGTATCCGAATCGTTCATGATACGCGACGGTTTGAAGCACGGTGACGGGCTTTCAACGGTACTCTTTAACTTGACGCTAGAGCATGTTGTTAGAAAAATGCAGGCTAGCGAGCTAGGCGCAACACTCAACGGAACAACGCAGATTTTAGGCTATGCGGATGACTTGGATATAGTGGGAGATAACGGTGAAACGGTGGCGAGAAATGCGGAAATCCTTATAAACGCGGCTAAAGACACGGGGTTAGAAGTGAGCGAATCGAAAACGAAATATATGATCATGGAGAAACTGGGCATTCGCGAAGCAGAGGGGGATCTCAGAGTCGGAAATTTCATTTTTGAAAAGGTTAGTGAATTCAGATATTTAGGTACAACTATAAATGATCGAAACGAAATTAAAGCCGAGAATAATAAGAGACTTCATTCGGGTAATGCCTGCTTCTACGCTGTGAACAGATTACTTAAGTCAAAGCTACTGTCGAAAAATGTCAAAATAAGGATATATAGGACTATAATAATGCCGGTAATCTTGTATGGGTGCGAAACCTGGGCGCTCACTAAAGCGGAAGAAAATCGTTTTAGGGTATTTGAAAATAAGGTTCTGAGGAAAATATACGGGCCAAAGAAAGATGAGGAAACTGGGGAGTGGAGGAAACTGCACAATGACGAGCTACATAATTTGTACGCGTCACCAAATATTAACAGAATAATAAAATCACGGAGACTAAGATGGGCAGGGCACGTGGTAAGAATGGGCGATGATCGTACAGCAGTGCGCATAATGAAAGGAAAACCGAAAGCAACGCGACCTCTTGGTAGACCTAGACGCAGATGGGAGGATAACGTAAAATCAGACGTAACTGAAATTGGGCGGGAAGGCGCGAAATGGATGGGGTTGGCACAAAATAGGAAAACGTGGAAGGCTTGCGTAGATGAGGCGATGAACTTTCGAGTTCGAAATGCCACTTAAAAAAAAAATATCTCTTTTTAATAAGAATCTCAATAAATGTGTGCTGATTTATCATTGACGGGTTATCAAAATATAATTGTTTATTAAAAGTACATATTTATTTGAAATTACATTTTTCCACATCTCTTTAGAGATACTGTTGTAGGCACGTTGGGTTTATAATTATTAAAAATTTCGATTTTTAAAGAGGAAGCTTTCTGTTCTTGTTTTAATTATGATTTAAATATACTTTTTCTTATATTTTTAAATTTCTTTTTATTTTCAATTCATAAAAATACGAAATTAAAAAAAAATTATATAAACGTAAATATCTTGAAAATTAAAGAATCTCGTGGTCTAATAACAGAAATCAGTTAAGCTATAGGAAAAAGTTACCTTTTCGGAAAGTTTAAGTTCTATACAATTCAACGTATATTAACTTTGCCGCCGGACGCAACTGCGCCCAATGATTTATACAGTATAATTACATATTCATTATAATAAAAATAGTCAACCACATCTGTTTTAACTAGTTTTCGGTACCATAATATTTTTAAATTAATTATTTTAATTTTATACATTTCAACTTGAGTTTAAATTCAACAACATCTAAAATCACACAATTAAAGCGTTCATTCGTATCATTCTTACTCCGATTTATAAGAAATAAAACATAATGAATACTGATATACATTATTTCATTAATTTTCAAATACCTTTTCAATAAATATTTCTAAATATCAATGGAGAGGTTATAAAAAGAAACAGAAATCTCACCGTTTATAAGTAATTGTATATTCTTTCAATTGCAAAATGAAGCGATCATAGAGCCCCCCTTGGCTCTGTGTGGAAGACACTTGCCTACCGATACAAGACGCGCAAGCAGTCGATAGTTCGATTCCCGGTGAAAATTGTGGAGAATTTTATCTTCGAGTTTGTCTTCTGGAAAAGATCTCCGACTACGTATTGTGCTTTGATGCAGGACGTATGCACCCATATTGCCTCCTCAAAAGTGTCTGCGACGCTAGTAAGCAGGTAATGAGTTTCGCTGGATCGACATCGTACAATACGCACAACAAACAAGTATATAAAATAGAAATGTAAAATATAAAATAACATATTCATTGTGACATATCGGAGTCCTAAAAACGATGTGACACATGGCCAGTAAATAGAAAGAAAGAGATAATTAAACAATCATATTAATTCAATTTGTTCAAAATTTCTTTTCAATTCAGAATCTTCATTGAACGAAAAAAAATAGCCCCGATTTGCAAAAAATGGCCGCGCCGTTCTTAAGATATAAGCAATCAAAAAAATTTTTTAAAAAAACATAACCGCAAATAACTCTGAATGTAAAGCTTGTTATAATCTAGGTTTCTAACAATCTCAAGAGATAGTAAAAAGCTACCTTTCTGGAAATTTTCAGAAGGAATAATGACGTTTTATTTAGCTGACAGGTGCCAAACAGAATGATTTTTGTTAGAAAATTTTCTTTCTTATCGAAAGAGGAAAACATATTTTTTAAAAAATTTTCCATGTTATATTTCCCAGATATCACCGTTTAAACAAAACACGATGTTTTCGTGTGTAACAAAAAGAAGAAAGGAGCTTATTTAAAATTTCGGGTCTGAGAAGATAGGTAAGTTTATGCTCTTTGAAGTGCATAAAATGTGAATCGATGATATGATTTCAAACATACCCAAAAACACGAAAAAATAAAACTCAAAAATCGAAGAACGGCTAGAAAAGCAAAAACAACAAATCGTTTTACAACCCCTTCCTTTTAAGAAAACAACATCATTGAGTTCTTATACATTAATTTTGACCGTGAATATTCAGAGTAATCTTCTTCCACAACCGTCTACACACATACACACACACACACACACGCACACACACACGCGTGCACACGCAACACATATACTCACACAAATACACACACACACATACACACACATTCGTACACGCAACACACACACACACACATATACTCACACACTCACACGTAACACACACATATATATACACACACTATAAACACGCACATACACATACACATAGCGTACACACACGCTCGCACGCGCACACACACGTACACGCACACACACACGCCACATACACTCACACACACACACACACATCGCGCGCACGCATGCACACACGCATGCATGCACACACGCATGCATGCACACTCATACCTACAGACGTTTTCTGAGACTAGTATTCGGACTCCCCAAGGCACAAGACATGTTTATACGTTAAAAAAATACAAAAAAAAATTTCACAAGAATCAAATAACGTGAGATCGCCATGAGAAAAGTATGGGTTTCGAATGGCGTTGCAACCGCTTTCATTTATACGTCGAATTCAGTAGTGCTTTTTATTGCCAATTAAAGATAATTAGCCGTATTATAGTTACATTACTTACACAACGGGAGAGAAAAACACGGGATTGGGACGTATTTCGAGAATCACGGGAAAAATTTCTTTTGTCGCAAAATTGGAATTGTCGTATCGTCGTTGAGCTCGTCGTAGTCGTTGTCATCGTCGTCTTCGTGAGAGGTCTCCTGGGAGAGAATCACGACGCGCTTCTCACGTAACACAATGTAATAAAACGTTTATGCATCCAGCCTGGCGTGACTGCACTTTCGAGGGCCGACTCTCGGCCACAGAAGCCACATGCTAGCTTTGTCTTCAGCTGGAGTAATCGATATGGAGCCTCCTTCCCGGGACAGTCGCGGTTCGTCGCTTTACGGCCGGCTGCGATTTCGAAAGAAGCAACGAGCTCGATCCAATCTACCTCGGAGTGATCGACTAAATCGACTGCAATGCGACTCGTTAATATTTAGTTGTAAGAGCGCCGCCACCGCTCGTACAGACTTGACCGTTGCCTCACGCTCAAACTTTTAGCGACTTCTTGCAGTTCCTGCCAGATTTTTATACTACTTATTTCTTTCCCCTGTTTTCAACGGCGCCATTTCGTTTGTCAAACTATTTATCAACCGCAACTTACTATTTTTCCTCCACTTATATAATTAACAAATATAGTTTTCATTTTGTATTTATAATAATAGAACACTTGAACACACCAATAAGATATAATAAATTTCTTGCCAATTGTTTACTAAAATAACTAATTTAAAAAGAATATATATTATTTAAAAATCCGTGAATAAAGTTCACTTTACTAATTAAAATATTTCAAATTTTTTAAAGAGAAGTTAACAACATTTTTATTTTAAACTGTTTACCCTTGCGTACTACACTATTATATACGTATTATATAGTGTTTACTAAAAATGTTAATATATTTAAAATAATTTTGTACTTTTACAATTTCGCAGAACGCGATACACACAAGGACTGCGCGTGGAACAAAAAACTTGAGTACCTCTTTATCATTTCCTTTCAAAAAACACTACGAGGCAGGGGAAAAAATGAAATAGAAACACGCGCGGAGTACTCGAGCTCCAACGATTCCATAATTTACACATCATTTTTATTAATAAGTATTTTTTTCTTATTAACTTATATGTCTTATGTATCTAGCTCGACAACATAAATTAACAACTTGTATAATTAGTGCCAATTTACTGGCTGTAATTTTCTATCTACTTAAATACATTTTAAGCCATAATCACGAATCATATATAATTATTTAAGTTCAATTCCCTTTAAGCTACAATTATTAATTCTACATGATTATTTAATTGCAAAATCTACATAATTAGTCAAGTATAAAATTTGTTCATTTCTCAATATTCTGACTACAAATTTTTTTTATTAACTTAAATCTTTTTAAGATAGAATCACTCAATTATTTAAGTACAAAGTTTGCTTTTATCTCAATTTCTTGACTACAATTTGTTATTAATTTAACTACAAATTCTAGCCAAACTGCAGCTTCGAAGCTTTAATTTCTATAATGTAAAGCACAATTACATATTTATAGGTGGATACTTAAAGGCGCGATGATAAATTTTTGAAAAAAAATTCAGATGATTAGGACTACGCATAAGAATATTCTGGAAAAGTTTTTAGGCTTTATCATTTTCTTTTGAAGGGAAAAAAATCTTTTTGTAAAAAAAATCGATTTGTATTCAATTGCGAATGCTGGAGTAAATCGGCAGCATTTGATCTGAAACTTACCAAAACGGTAGCTCTTTACTATCTCTTGAACGAGTTATTTGCCCAGATCATAGCGACCTTTATATTTCAAGATATTTCAGGTTAAAAATAGTAATTTAAAATTAATATATTAGATCAACGAGTTTCATATTGGAACAATTTATAAATTTTGAGGAAGCTAAGTGCCAATAAATTGGCAGCGATTTTTTCAAGTTATTTGTTAAATATTAATTAATATTTGAAAACAAAAAGTTTGTTTTTTTTTTAACTTGTTAGTCCCGTATAAGTCCTGTAGGATAAATTAAATTTTTTCGTTTTTCTTAAATTTCTACATGATAAACTCGAATTTCAGCAATATAAATGTATCCATTAGGTCAAGAAAGGATCATTTCCGATTCTGTAATAGGGACCTAAATCATTTTTAATTGCGCAGAATCCTAGAAAATGCTAAAAAAACTCTTATTGCGCGAATCCTCTAATTAAGAGCTTAAATACATTTCTGAATGATTTACCGAAGTTTTTTCAACTATTTACTTTCATCCATGCAATATAAAATTTAATGTATAGACTATTCAAAAGCTTTGTTTTTTGAATATGAATAAATAATTTTTATGAAAATTCAAAGTTTATAAATCTTAAATGAAATTCACGGAGCGGAGAAGAAAGTGAAGTTATTGTCGAATCAATTTACATTATAAAACTTTTTTTTGCTTATACATAAACGTTAACTTAATTTTCCTAGCGTTCAATAGCTTCTACTTTACCTGTCTTGCTCTTTTTGTTCCTTCAATATACTTGCGTGAATTTCGATTACGGGCAACGACCGATCGATTCCTTTACGCTGCAGAAGAATAGCGGTCGTGGCTACCCTCTGATCGAGCTGGCAACCCCTCAATTTATACGAGCGACACGGAGTAAAAATCCTCATTGCTCTCGGGGACGGAATCGAAGTTCTGTACCATACCATGTACCTACCTTCAGAACTGTAGTCTTCGGATATCCGAGGCTCATAAAAATCGAGTATCGACGCTGTAAACAGCCATCAAAGGTGTTATCCCAGATATTTTGAATCCTTGACTATGGCATTGCTATACCTTACGGTTAAATATATTAGTTCTTCGATTACGTTAATGAAAGTATGCCTTAATTGAAACCGTCCACGTCAAACCGGAAGCGAAAAAAATCAAGGTGTTCAAATTTTCTTGAAACTTTTTTTATACATTTGATGCATAAAAAAATAAAATTGGTAAAGTCTCATTCATTAAAATCAATGGTTGCGACCTTTGTGAATTCTTTTGTGAATAAAGCAATATTTATATTAAATAATCTTTTCAAGTTTTTCTTTTCACATTTTTGCTTATATCTTGGCACCAGCGTAACCAATTTTAATTCTTTAAGGCTCCTTTAAAAGGTTATTAAAAAGCTTATCTAACGAATGCTTAAAAAGTAATTTTCTACTTAGCTTAATCAATTTATGAGTAATAAAGTGAAAATCAGTTTTTCTTAAGTATCAAAATACACCTCATCTAAAAATTAATTTTTAAACAATAATTTTATGTAAAATTACGTGACACACAAAGTGCAATAGCTTATTATATAGTTATTGTATTATTATTATATTTTATATGGCTCTTTAAACTCTTTATTCCTTTTTTTAAGGCACAATAGTAAATCAAATACTCTAAAATGTAATGCCAAATAAAAGTGGACATTAAGACCTTTAACTTAACTGCCGCAATAGACTTGGAACCCAATATAATAAAAGTTAGGGACTGATCGAAAAGTACTTTAAATTTGAAGCTGCTGAATTGAGAATTTAAAAAATATGTCGGTTTTAAATGACTCTGAAATAGGAAAATAGAGAACAACTCTAATGTAGCAAGTCAATGCAATTTTTTGTTTCCTAGTACATATAATAATATAAGACTGCGTAATCAGTTACTGTTTTGTGATTGAAAGGTTTCTATTTTAAGGTGATGCTAAAGCCACCTGTCACCGACAAATACGAGGATCAACTTTTCTCAATCATTTTCAATTTTGATTAAATATCTCTATGAAAAGTTGTTGTTCCAATAAAAAAGAACAACTTCCTATAGAGATATTTTCTTAAAATTGAAAAATGAATGAAAAAAGTGGTTCCCCGTATTTACCAGTAACACAGGGTTTAACATCACCTTAAGGGGACTCAACCACCTTAAGGCAGGTTTGCCGTGGATTTGCCCTATTTATTCAATAATTTTTATTTCATACAAAAAATAATGTTTATTGTTCAAACTTTTTACATATTAAAATACACATTTTGAAGATATAAAATTTTTTTTTTTTACGGATTTTTTTGGCAAAATGGCCGCCTCAAAATTATTTTTTTGTTTGACTGTCGACACGATATCTCACCAACGGATCATCTGAAATCAAAAAACTAAAAAGGTTCTTAAAACTTATAGTTTTGGCTATTGCATAGTCTAGGATATTTCATTTTTACCGGAAAAAACAAAATGGCGGATTTTTGAATTTTTTGGCTCTTTGCTTGCAACATAAATTGTTTATAACGTTTTGAAAAATTTATTGATCGTTATAATCCTAGATCATGCAATAGCCAAAACTATACGTTTTAAGAATCTTTTTAGTTTTTTTATTTCAGATGATCCGTTGGTGAGATATCGTGTCGACAGTCAAACAAAAAAAAAATTTTGAGGCGGCCATTTTGTCAAGAAAAATCCGTAAAAAAAAAAATGTTTTTATATCTTCAAAATGTGTATTTTAATATGTAAAAAGTTTGAACAATAAAGATTATTTTTTGTATGAAATAAAAATTATTGAATAAATAAAGCAAATCCACGGCAAACCTGCCTTAAAATTTAGAATAAATTAGTTATATATTTTTAGGAGAGAATCAATCATTCATCTATAATACCTATTTTTTCGGTAAATTTGACTATGTTATGAAAATATAACGGAAAGAACTTTTCATTATTTTTTTTGGTCATTAGGTCCCCTTGATCAACCATAATTCATACTTGTATATTTTTTCAGTTTTCTACCGTAAGGTTTTGAGAGCCAAACCGATCGAATTAGGGAATTTGAAATTTCATTGTGTTGCCAAATACATATAATTAGGTAATCAATGTAGGAATTTAAAAAACATAATTATTGATGAAAGTTATAGCCTATTTAAATCATACATTTTTATGATAATATTAGTAGTATAGTCGACAAATATTGGGTTCACTTGACATATATGGCTCGGCTGCCTCGGGCCTCTGCTGCCGGGGGGTAAGATCCTGGGGGCCTCGGCCCTCCCTGAAGGAGGAGGGGACTCCTGGATCTCCCACGGGGGTTCCCTCGGTGGTGGCTGTCGATCAGTCAACTTGACACTTAGTTCTGCTCTGCCCTCGCTGAGTGAAAAGCCTGCTGCTAATGAATAGAATGAAGTCTCGCGGGGGCAGGTGATGTTTTTAAACTCATTGACCGGCAGGTGGCTATAAGTTCCTGCTCCAGAGATAGATGATACATCTGTGGGAAGGTAAATTTTCTAGAGAAAAGTGGTTGATAAAAAGTTTTAAAAGATATAAACATTCAGTTTTCTTCAGAAAAAGAATTACATAAAAAGACTATTGGTCTTCTATTACTTTCAGTAAGAATTAGTTTGAATAAGAAAATTGATAATGCAGAAGAGCATATTTTTTTCGCGACAAGTATTGGAGCTAAAGTTATTTTTATGTCTTACTTTTAGTACGAATTATTGTGAATGACGGAATGGATGGATAAAATGAAGGGGGTAAAATACACAAAAAAAAACTGCATATATTTAAAAAACTCAGTTTATTTTTAAATGTGCATGTACATAATAAGATTATATATATATTACAAGTAGAGAAAATACAATAATATTTTTATACCTTATTATTTTGTTTTGAAACTATTATATCAACAAGATAATCCATATTTAAAATTGTTAACTCTAACCAAATAATGTTACCATAATATTCACAAAAAGTAGAGTCGAGTTGTGATAAAAATGTTTTCATTTCGGTAGAATACTTGCAAATATATTGTTTGCACACGAAAAGTTTTTTGACATCAGAACATTTTCATTAAATTTTTTATAAACTTCTTGTATAATGTATTGATTACACTTTGTTACACTGGAAATTAGCTTACCAGCATGAAGAATATACTCGTCGATACATAATTTCACATATAAAAGACCAAAAATGAAGATTTTTGTAGCATAATCGCTGGAGAATAAACTTTTTTCTTGATAGGTTCACTCTCGGCGTCCGAAATAATAGATGATATGGTAACATTTACTTATTCATCGTCTAGTATAATTGATTTTGAGCCATACGATAAAGCAAAAGTTAATGTTATTTTATCACCAAAGACGATTTTCGTAAAAGCAAGATTGTCATTGCCGTTAAAGTAGCGTGAGATAGTGTCAAAATGCAGTTTCGGCGCTGTCAAGTCTTCAATGGATAAAGTAATACCGAAAAATATGATATTAATGATTTTAGAAACACAAAAAAAATCTTCACACTGAGACTGCAGTCCTATAATGGCTCTTTTAGTGCACGATGCGTTTAATAGATATTCTCTTGTATGTAAAAGACACGTCGCTGCGGCTGATCTGGAATCGTATGACGCTGTTGTGATGTACGTACGCTTTTCTGATGTTGGATACGAGAGAATGGCTTTGCAATGTCTTCACCACTATACATTTTGCATGCAAAATTTTCAGTCTCGCATGCCGATAGAAATTGAAAATTCGTTAAAACTTTTATAGCTCTCGCAGCCCCGAAGTCACTTCGTTTGTGAGAGTTAGTGGGGGCTTAAAATACTAAAATACTATTGTTATGAATAAAGTCAAAGAAAAAAGGAAATGGAAAAAGTGACAGGGAGGTAAGTCCCAAGAAAAACTATATGAAAGAGTAGGTAGCATTCAGTGGGGAGATTTTTTGCGTAGATGGCCGATGGAGGATGAAAGAAGAAAAGACAAGTTCATTAGAAAATGCTCTGTTGTGCGTTCGACCCGCGTGGCATCCTCGCACAAGTCAGTGCAGCTTTCTTTGTGTGTAGGAAATGTATTAAGCGGAAGTCAAACCAACTGGTACTTTCTTGCTTTTAATGGAATTTAGGTAAGAGCAAGCATAAAAGGGGATCGCAATTCTTTACTATTTAAGAAAAATACATTATACTATATAAGCGAATAACTGGAAAATGCCCTAGTGTGTGTTCGACCCGCGCTGCGCCCTCGCATATATCAGTGCAGGTTCCTTTGTATTGGGAATATATTAAGCAAAAGTCAAGCCAGGAAGATTTTTTCTACTTTTAACGGAGTTAACATAAAAGAAGGCAAAACAGGGGTTATGAATGTTTACTATTTAAGAAAACTATATTGTACTAGATCGGGGACGCCCAGTAACCATACCTTCATGTGACTTTTGAGTAAAAAGAAGCGTGGCTGATATTAGAATGCAAGTAACCTTATAGGTAGTAGGGGTAGTTTCTCTCACCTCTTAAATAGAAGGTGCATAGGCTGACCCCCTTTATTCAATGATACTGTTTCCGTGGCAAAAGTCACCATCTCCGAATTTCAGTCAGACTTTTTTACTTTTACAAGTGCTATTAAAAGTCAGAATTTCTACTGTTACGAGTGTTATTTAAAAGACAAATATATCAACACTATACTGTAAAAAGAATAATACGGTAATATTTTTTAAATAATACGACATAAATTACAAAAACTACAATGTATTTCGTGTAAAAAACGTTTTAGTAAATAATACAGTGATTTTCGTTAAAAAATGGTGTTCAATGGAAACTTGACAACAATTTTGTAAAATATTTTTCGTTTAGCCATAGTTAGAGCGCAAGTTAAAGGAAAAATGTAACTGTTAGTATCATTGGAAAGTTAAAAAAAGAAGCTGTACAATTTCTGAGAAGGTTACTTGTACAACTACAGAACCCTGAATTTATTTGTAACTTACATGCAATGGGTGT
This sequence comes from Gastracanthus pulcherrimus, assembly GCA_949152435.1. NCBI lineage: Eukaryota > Metazoa > Arthropoda > Insecta > Hymenoptera > Pteromalidae > Gastracanthus > Gastracanthus pulcherrimus. Next base: position 52,673,485 of record OX424576.1, read on the forward strand.
ATTTGAAACTGAAATGGCCATCATAAGAATGGCAGGAAATGTGGTGGAAGTTACACACGCACGGAGTGAGAAATAAAACGGTATGCATCAGCAGCAGATGTTGCAATCAGTGAATATTCAAATAAATTTTATAATTTATTAATTGAAGTAAATAACTTTTTTAAATCAGAAACTGATTACACAGGACCACTCAATGAAATCGGAAAAGTCCTTCGACCAAACTAAGTGATCTATACGTTTTCGGGTGCTCTGATCATGAATCCGTGGTTCTTATGACATATTCACGTGAGGTTCAAGGACATTTGAAGGTCAACTTCATTAATTCGAGAGATATCATCTTTATGTCCTCGGATTCTTAAAGCGCAGGAAATTTTACGTTCCGATATAGTTTGATTCATGGTTCCCAGTGACCTTTAGAGGTCATATAAAAATCGAGAACGTTCTTTAGAACTACTGAACCTAGTAGCTTCCCATGGTTTGCAAATATCGAGGTAATGACCTATACAAAAGTTATTGGGCACGTATGGAGGGTTTCAAAATATGTACACATCAAAGCTGGCAAAAAACGTAAATACCTCATATAACGTCGTGTATAAGGTTTTTAAGTTATGGGATACTTAGATTTTTTTCCCTGTGTATAAAAGTTCAAGGTTATAAGGTATTTAAATTTAACTCTTCTGTCTTTGTAACGATTTTAAGGTTAGTTGTTGTTCTTTATTCATACATATAAGGGTTTTGCTGTTATGTGAATGTTTTGATTTATTTGCTATATATTCTCTAATGTCCTCTCATGTCCTTTCAAACTAAAAAATGTTGTTCTATGGTGCAGTCCTCTTTTTGTCCTCTCTTAGTCCTCGTTTGCCTCCATGTTTTATGCACGGGAGAATGAAAATGTTAGTTTTTTATGATTGTAAAGTTGCAATCTACATTTAATGCATAAATGTCTTCAGTTTAGATACTAGTGGAATGGACAATTTTTGGACTACGAAAACTATATGCTTTACTATCATAAAAAACTAACCTTTTTTCACCAATGATCTGGCAAAATCCGACAGATCATAACACGGATTTCTATTTTTGCTAAACTAATACATCTGGGTACAACCGTAAAAACATATCTCTTATATTCTATGCATCGGTTCAGTCTGTGACTTTTCCTGTGCACATCACCGTTGACAATAATACGTGAGAAAATGAGATGTCGACTAATGAAGATTCTTCTAATACAGATGCTGGAAATATTGAAATGTAAGTTGAAGAATCAAGAGATGAACATGATGACTGTTTAATGGATGGATCGGAAAAATGGATGATGATGATCAACATAGAAATTCTAATGTGTTTCCTCAAGATGAACTGGGTGACTTGTTGGTAGCTAGTAGCATCTAAGTTAAAAGAAAAAGGGGTTCTAGCTCCTACAACTCGTATGTCCTTGTACCGAAATCGAGACCGCTTATTTAGGATTTTTTTCAAAAGAATTAAATTTATTATTTTGTAACGATGTTGAAGGACTAATAAATGAATACAAGTGCGTTAAGTATGAAGCTAGTTACTGGCATCTATTTATAGATTCTTCAACAAGAAATTTAAAAGCTGTTTTGCTCCATAATGGCAACATATATGCTTCTATACCAGTCGGTCATTCCATTGTGTTAAAAGAAGAATATCATAATCTTCATTTTCTGCTCGAGAAATTGAATTATGATATTCATGGCCGGCAGTTGATCGGAGATTTAAAAATAACGACAATTTTATTAGGTCAACAGAATGGATTCACAATAAAACCATGCTTTATTTGTGAATAGGACAGTCGAGACCGAAACCAACATTATGTGAAAAAAGACTGGCCACTCAGACCAAATGTAACTCCAGGTACTAAGAATATTATACTCGAAAGTCTTATCCCTGTACATAAAGCCATCCTTCCACCTCTACATATTAAGCTAGTTTGGTTAAATAGTTGATCAAAGCAATGGAGAACTTACCGGAAGGAAGTCGTACCTTTATGTACATCTTTGAGAAGTTTCCAAAACTTTCTGAAGCTAAGATCAATGAAGGAGTCTTCGAAGGCCCACAGATAAGGGAACTGTCGAAGGATAAAGAATTTGAAAAAAGAAAGAATGCTAAATAAGAAGCGATCGGCATGGCAAAGTTTCAGAGACGTGCAACAAAAATTTCTAGGAAATAATAAAGATACTAAGTACAAAAATATTGTGAATAGAATGTTTAGCAGTTTTAGAGAAATGGGATGTCTAATAAATTTAAAAATCCATTTTCTTCACTCCCATATTTATTACTTCCCTGAAAATTTGGGGGACATCAACGAGGAACAGGGTAAGAGATTTCACCAAGACTTCAACGATGTCCAAAAATGATACCGAGGTTATTGGGACATAAATATGATGTCGAACTATTGCTGATCTCTCAAGAGAGATACTACTAATTCACATAAAAGAAAATCTCTTCGTAGATTTTTCGCCAGTAAACGAACATGTCATTCATGAATTATTGTTATTGAGAGCGTAGATTCCTTTCCAGGGGGCTACGAACTTAAATTCTCCCGTGCATAAAACACGGAGGACAAGCGAGGACTAAGAGAGGACAAAAAGAGGACTGCACCATAGAACAACATTTTTTAGTTTGAAAGGACATGAGAGGACATTAGAGAATATATAGCAAATAAATCAAAACATTCACATAACAGCAAAACCCTTATATGTATGAATAAAGAACAACAACTAACCTTAAAATCGTTACAAAGACAGAAGAGTTAAATTTAAATACCTTATAACCTTGAACTTTTATACACAGGGAAAAAAATCTAAGTATCCCATAACTTAAAAACCTTATACACGACGTTATATGAGGTATTTACGTTTTTTGCCAGCTTTGATGTGTACATATTTTGAAACCCTCCAAACGTGCCCAATAACTTTTGTATAGGTCATTACCTCGATATTTGCAAACCATGGGAAGATACTAGGTTCAGTAGTTCTAAAGAACGTTCTCGACCTTTATATGATCTCTAAAGGTCACTGGGAACCGTGAATCAAACTATATCGGAACGTAAAATTTCCCGCGCTTTAAGAATCCGAGGACATAAAGATGATATCTCTCGAATTAATGAAGTTGACCTTCAAATGACCTTGATCCTCACGTGAATATGTCATAAGAACCACGGTTTGGTCGAAGGACTTTTCCGATTGCATTGAGTGGTCCTGTGTAATCAGCTTCTGATTTAAAGAAGTTATTTACTTCAATTAATAAATTATAAAATTTATTTGAATATTCACTGATTGCAACATCTGCTGCTGATGCATACCGTTTTATTTCTCACTCCGTGCGTGTGTAACTTCCACCACATTTCCTGCCATTCTTATGATGGCCATTTCAGTTTCAAATACACCCATTGCATGTAAGTTACAAATAAATTCAGGGTTCTGTAGTTGTACAAGTAACCTCCTCAGAAATTGTACAGCTTCTTTTTTTAACTTTCCAATGATACTAACAGTTACATTTTTAACTTGCGCTCTAACTATGGCTAAACGAAAAGTATTTTACAAAATTGTTGTCAAGTTTCCATTGAACACCAATTTTTAACGAAAATCACTGTATTATTTACTAAAACGTTTTTTACACGAAATACATTGTAGTTTTTGTAATTTATGTCGTATTATTTAAAAAATATTACCGTATTATTCACATGGCACACTACTAGTTGGAAACTGCGACTCCTGTGTCAGATCTGTCCCTTTGTAGTCAGAGGGTTTGTCACCCCTGTAGTCAGGGGTTGAGTACCTCCTTGAGCGGAGGCACTCATATTTCTACTTTATTTAACTCACTTTCCAGGATTGTAGAATTTTACAATTCAAGATACATCAACATTCATGAATCATCTTAATAAATAGTCATATTATTTTCAAACAAAAAATAATAAAATTTAACTAAATAACTCTTAGATTTACTCACAAATCCCCACAGGCGTACAACTGAGCACCCGAGCCAATGATTTCACGTAATGATTGAAAATATATAATAGTTTATCATCATTTATTTATATTTAAACATGCTTCTCAGTGTAATATCTTTAGCCGTAGACTCACTTGGCGCACTGTATTGAATATTATTTGATAATGTGTTGTTCATAGACAATATTTATATTCTAGTATACTAATAATATCTGAATAATAATATTACATACAAAGCTTTTATCATTATTCTGCTACATTAATTTTAACTTATACAAGCGAGCGTTACCGAGCGAGGAAATATAGCTAGTACTATATTATTTTTCTATATTATAAAAATTTTTCACTGTAGTCGCCACCGTCGTCGTTTTAAAAATCCAGGAGATCCCCCTCAGGTAACCCTCAGCCCCCCCCCCCTGAGCCTTTCCTCAGCTCCTCCAGCTCCTCCTCAAATTTTACCTTAATGGCGTTATTTTTCTATAACCCAATAACTCAAAAAATAAAGTTGCGTTGTTGGGTTCTTGGATTCTTGGGTATTTGGTTTATTGGGTTATTGGGTTTCTGTGTTATTAAATTTACCATTTCTCTCTGGACACTCTGTATAAATACAATTTACATAACGAAGTGTTGTATGTATTAAATTATAAGTACCCTGAATAATAATTTCTTTTAACAACTACTATTTTTCCTTTCATCAGCACCGAAAATACACATTTTTCTCCAGGCACCCTGGAGGATAAGTGGTACTTTCGGTGCAGCTGTGGAGAAAAATGTTTTATATCAAGTAAAAAGATATACTTTGCATCTACACTTTGCAACACCTGGTATCCTTACTCCAACCATAAGTAACCCTCTTCTAGCAGTGGACGACCACCATCCCATAGGATGCTTTCAGATGAATGTGGACGCTAGTGTTGCGAATCATTCTAACACTGCTTCTTATCGTAATTTTATACATGCTGACTACGATGCTATTGTTGATTCCCTCTTGGGGGTTGATTGGGGCAGCATGTTTGATGAAGGTTGCTTAGAGGTTAATATTGCTGACTGTTATAAATTAATTAATGTATTGGTTACTAGTCATGTCTCTTCAAAAATGTGCTCCTCCAGTCAATATCCTAGATGGTATACAATGAATTTAAAAAACTTTATAACCTATAAAGACGTATGCGTATGTTATGCAAACTTTCTACTGGTAACTTTCCCTTGTTTTGGAAATCATCTTTTGTCCTTCCTATCTTTAAAAGTGATAATAAGCAGAATATATCTAACTATAGACCAATTTCAAACCTCAGTTGTGTTGCTAAGATTTTAGACTCTTTAGTGGCCCAACATTTATCTGATTTTTTATTTTGTAAAATGGCAAAAGAGCAGCATGGATTTCTAAAGGGCAGGTCTGCAATATCAAAAATCTTTATTATACCATGATTAATTATATACTGGTCTTGAATCTTCTAACTAGGTAGACTCGATTTATTTAGACTTTTCAAAGGCATTTGACACCGTCTGTCCTTTTTGGATTATTGTGCAAATGTTGGAATATATAGGGATGAATGGTAAGTTGTTTGACTGGATCGGGTCATACCTGACGGGGCGTTCGCAGTCGGTATTTACTCACGGTTGTCAGTCAAATTTTATTTCAATATCGTCGGGTGTTCCTCGGGGTTCTCATATTGACCCCATTCTTTTACTGATTTTTATAAATGACCTTCCTGATTGCTTACAATTTGTCAGGTGCCTGATCTATGAGGACGACGTTAAATTATTCTCAACTGTCACAACCCCAATGGATGCATCTAAACTGCAGATCGAACTTTGCAATGTCGAGTCCTGGGTACATGCAAACGGATTATCTTTAAATATCTCTAAATGCTATTGTATATCGTTTCTACGTAATAAATTTCCTTTCTGTTTTGATTACTATTACCATTTGAACAACACTTGCTTACTTATAGTCAACACAGTTTCTGACAGGTATTATTTTTGATTCTTCCATCTCATTTGAATTCCATTTTGATAATTTCACTATAGGATCTATGAAAAGAACTACAAGGGACTTTAAAACACCGATTCCATGATATATTTATATAATTCTCTAGTAGGGTACTTGTCTGTTGCAACGCCGTTACCCTAAGCGGGTCCTGGGCGTAGTCGTCCAGAGCGGACGGGTGGGTGCCTATCAGCACTACACAGCGCGTCCTCAGGTTGCGGATAGAGGAACGACCCCTGAGAAAGAGGTTAGCTGCGAATAAAGCGAATAAGCAGTCGCGGACAGCCGATAGGCCCAGGCGTGGGTGTGATGAGCCCGCACTGGCGAACGCATTCATCTAGAAACACTACGCAAGCACCGCAACAACTACAAACACTATACAAAATCTCCTATCTTACTTTCTTCTTCTACCTTACTCTGTAATCTATCTCTTTTACCACACATTTCAAACAACAAATGGGCCAAAAATCCTGCTGTCGTGGAGGATACGGGAGCGATGACAACTGCCCTGAGAGGGGATGTGTAGAATGATTCGCCACCTGGTCTTACATGGCAACGAAGCCAGCGAAGGCGCGCTGCCTTGCAGGGGGGCGTTAGGATATGAGAATGAAACCGAGTGTGTCTGACTACGAGTTGACTATGTCCTCGCCAAAGTCGGAAAGCTCTCATACTTAGTTCTAGGGAGGTATGAGGGTTATCACCCCTAGACGGATGGACTCACCTGCGATCGGAACAGGATCCAAAACGCGCGGGTTTAACTTACTATCATGGCTCAAAGAAAACAAAACCAAACCAAAAGAAACTTAAGGGTGGGAACCTGGAATGTACGCAGTCTACACAGAGCGGGCGCGTTCCGGGAAACCATAAATGAAACTGAGAGGTACAATTTAGATTTGGTAGCAATACAAGAAACCCGATGGAAAGATAACGCGATGCTAGGATCCGGTAACTTCACCTTTTTATATGGGGCCGCGAGCGGGCATTCTGTAGGCACCGGATTTCTTGTTAACAAAAGCATCATACATTCCGTTAAAAGTTGCAATTTCGTGAATGACCGACTCTCGTATATCATCATCGAAGGAGCGTGGTATAATTACGTGGCTATTAACGTCCACTGTCCCACGGAGGACAAAGAGGAAGAAGTCAAAAATCTTTATTATGAAACTTTCGAGCAATTAATCGACCAATTCGCGTCTTACGACACAAAAATAGTAGTGGGGGACTTCAATGCTAAAATAGGGAGAGAGGAAATGTTTAGGCCCACCATAGGCAAAGAAAATCTGCACGAAACCAGCAACGATAACGGTATTATGGTCATAAATTTCGCGGCCGCAAAAGATCTTATAGTCAAGACCACGTGCTTCAAGCACAAGGATATACACAAGGCAACGTGGACATCGCCGGATGGGGCCACGCACAATCAAATCGATCATTTTCTTATTGATAAGAGGCGCCACACGAATGTACTCGACGTAAGGACCTATAGGGGGCGGATTGCGACTCAGATCATTATCTAGTAGTGGCCAAATTAAGAGCCAGATTAGTAGCCGGTCAAAATAGTAAGCGAGCGAACAAAGTAGAAACCTTTGATATTGGAAAACTACGAAGCGGGGTAGAGCGAATCAAGTATCAAGTAGAAGTTAGCAACCGATTTCAGGTGCTCGAGGAAACGGATGAACAGACGGGAGTAGATGACGATCCGAACAGGTTGTGGGGGGCTATCGAAAAAGCTATAAAAGGGGCCGCGAACAAAGTACTGGGTAAGAAAAAAAGGCCGAAGAGCAGACCATGGTTTGACGAAGAGTGCGAACTCTGGTTTGAAAGGCGCAAGAAGGCTAAATTAGATAGTTTACACAATGAAAGCGGTAGGGCCGTAGAAGAATACCATGAAATAAGAAAGCAAGTGCGTGTGATTTACAGAAACAAGAAGCGCGAGTATCAGAAAAATGAAATTAGAAAAATAGAAACTAATAAATGTACAAAGGAATAAACGCTATTAGGAAGGGTTTTCAGAGTAGATCGCAGTTAATGAAAGATAAGGACGGGAACCTCGTGACAAGCGAAAATGAACTATTGAAATTATGGAAAGATTATTTCGATAAGTTATTAAACGTACATGAAAACTCCGAGGAAATGGGAGACGAAATCCACACTGCTGAACTCCATATGGACGAAACGACCTACAAAGAAGTAGAGGCCGCGATCAAAAAGCTAAAGAACAATAAGGCCGCAGGAAACGATTCTATACCAGCTGAACTACTTAAATATGGAGGCACCGCGCTTACATCTAAAATTTTTTATCTAGTATGTGCTATTTGGAGAAATGAAACAATACCAGAAAATTGGAAAGAATCCATCATCATACCGATCTTTAAAACGGGAGATAAAACAGACTGCAATAACTACCGGGGAATCTCACTTTTAGCTACCTGCTACAAAGTTCTGTCAAACGTAATACAGGCCAGACTCACACCATTCGCGGAAGATATAATAGGAGATTATCAGTGTGGATTCCGGCGCAACAGGTCAACGAGCGATCAAATGTTTACCATAAGACAATTATTAGAGAAAAAGTGGGAATATTGCGAAACTATACACCAGCTATTTGTGGACTTTAAGAAAGCGTACGACTCTGTCAAACGAAGCAAAATGTATGAAATCCTAGTGCTCCTTGGCGTACCAAAAAAACTCGTAAAATTAATTCAAATATGTCTGAACGGAAGCACTGGAAAGGTCCGAATAGGCGGTAATGTATCCGAATCGTTCATGATACGCGACGGTTTGAAGCAAGGTGACGGGCTTTCAACGGTACTCTTTAACTTGACGCTAGAGCATGTTGTTAGAAAAATGCAGGCTAGCGAGCTAGGCGCAACACTCAACGGAACAACGCAGATTTTAGGCTATGCGGATGACTTGGATATAGTGGGAGATAACGGTGAAACGGTGGCGAGAAATGCGGAAATCCTTATAAACGCGGCTAAAGACACGGGGTTAGAAGTGAGCGAATCGAAAACGAAATATATGATCATGGAGAAACTGGGCATTCGCGAAGCAGAAGGGGATATCAGAGTCGGAAATTTCATTTTTGAAAAGGTTAGCGAATTCAGATATTTAGGTACAACTATAAATGATCGAAACGAAATTAAAGCCGAGATTAATAAGAGACTTCATTCGGGTAATGCCTGCTTCTACGCTGTGAACAGATTACTTAAGTCAAAGCTACTGTCGAAAAATGTCAAAATAAGGATATATAGGACTATAATAATGCCGGTAATCTTGTATGGGTGCGAAACCTGGGCGCTCACTAAAGCGGAAGAAAATCGTTTTAGGGTATTTGAAAATAAGGTTCTGAGGAAAATATACGGGCCAAAGAAAGATGAGGAAACTGGGGAGTGGAGGAAACTGCACAATGACGAGCTACATAATTTGTACGCGTCACCAAATATTAACAGAATAATAAAATCACGGAGACTAAGATGGGCAGGGCACGTGGCAAGAATGGGCGATGATCGTACAGCAGTGCGCATAATGAAAGGAAAACCGAAAGCAACGCGACCTCTTGGTAGACCTAGACGCAGATGGGAGGATAACGTAAAATCAGACGTAACTGAAATTGGGCGGGAAGGCACGAAATGGATGGGGTTGGCACAAAATAGGGAAACGTGGAAGGCTTGCGTAGATGAGGCGATGAACTTTCGAGTTCGAAATGCCACTTAAAAAAAAAAAAAAAGTAGGGTACTTGTCCATATTTATGAGCCTGTCCATATTTGTGTGCCTTTTTTTTAAATTTAACTTGCAGCGATTAAATCATAAATGAATCATTAAAACTATTTTTAAAACTAAGATAAACTATTAAGTTAGAGTTTACAAGAGTTACATGAAAGTTTAAAATGTTTTTCATAGAGTTATAATTTTTTTAAACATATGAATCATGATTTGGTGGTTTTAATTTGTTTCCTAGTCTAAAATGCTAAGGATTGCTTGACTTTTCAAAACTTTTTTTTTTTTTTTTTTTTTTTTTTAACGTCGCCATGTTTATGCTTCCATGTGGTGCTAATCGACGACGGGGGTCTGAGGTGTGTTTGTAAACAAAGCACATGTAATTTTTACAGTGGTGCTTGTATCAATCGGCAGAGACTAGGATTCGAACCCGGGTCACCGTCGTGGGAATCCGACACTCTACCGACTGAGCCGCCATTTTTTTTTTTTTTTTCAAAACTTAATTTAATTATTCGGACGTGATTTATGACAAACAAAGTATTTATTATATCATAAAATAATCCAATTTAATATTAAAAAATGTGAAATGAACATTTTAGACTCAATTTATTAATTTATTAATGAATCCAGTAATACCGCGACATTTTCGAAGTTTGTCCGTATTTATGCGCCCCCTCATGATCGACGGAATAACCTTACTTCTGTTTGTAGAAGGGAGAAGAAGTTTTCGCAAGCTTTATTTTTTCCAAAGCTGTTATTATGGAATAGTGCATAATAAATCATTATCATTGTATCAGTTTGGATGAATTTAGATAATTTATAGATTATGAATTCTGTGTCAAATATTTAGTTTGGTTCATAATATCTCTGTGTCTATCACATTTATTAATTTCAAATATTTTGAAACTTTATTTATATTTATTAATTATTAATTACAAACTATCTAATTACAATTATTTATTATAATATTTCAAAATAATATGTAAATAAAAAATAATAATAATAAAATTATTTAATTAAGCTTATTTTAAGTTACCTTATACTTAAACAAAAAATAGATTCCATTAATATTAATATTTAGCAGTAATTATAGAAATAATTAAAATGAGACTTCATGAGCACACTAATTGGGGGCACAGTTTTTTGAACAGGTACACTAATGGGGGGCACAGAATTGTGGACACGCACACTAATACGGGCAGATTGGGCACAGTAATACGTTATAGCCCATTGAAGAAGCACACTAATATGGACCAAAACCTTTTTTTTTATTTCTAATATATCTGTATGAATGCTTAATATATTCAATTAAAATAAATTCCATCTTAAACACGGAACGTTAGAATACCTATATAAACTTCAATAGCAAAGATTAAAGCTATATACATTCAGCAATCAATTATTAAATGCAAAAAATTGCTTCATGGCACACTAATACGGACAAGTACCCTAATACCGTGCTTGTCATATGGCTCAGTAATTTGGTCACCTATTTTGTTATCACATATTACCCAATTAGAACTTATACAACATAAGATTCTACGATACCTTTCATATAAATTTCATATGCGAATGAGTTTTATTGACCACAATTAAACTCAGATATATCACATGTTCGGCTTACCTACGGTTAGTGCCCTACCTTTATTACTACTCCTTGTGTGCATTTAAAATTAAGTTTAATTATTTTGTATGTCCTGACCTGTGTTCCTCTTTGCGTATCAGAGAGTTGCCTTACAATCTGCGGAATCATCGTGAAATAATAAAATCTAATAGTAAATCAAATTATGGCTTCAATTCTTCGCTGGTGAAGTTGCGGAGATTATGGAATTTATTACTGGATGAGGCTAAATCCTCTGCATCAATAGGAGAATTCAAATCAAAATCTAGATCGTGGGCTTATGACCATCAATTAATTTTATAATTTGATATATCGAAATATTCATGTAATATTATTTTACTTCGATTTTTGTAAACATATTTGTGTTTCAATTTACTTTTATATTCATCACGATTTTTAAATTTTTACGCAGTTCATTTTATTTATTTTATAGTCCAAACATTCATATATTCTTAAACGTATTTTGTTTATTTTAAATTATATATACTCGCACCACCTCAAACAATTATAATTATTTTCTATTGTAAAGGACACATTGCTCGTCGAATTTGTAATAAATAAATAAATTACTGACAACACTACATATGTCTATTTCCAGTAGCCTATATCTTTCATTTTGATACATAGGGTGGGTGTCCATACTACTGACACCCCACCCAACTACTGACACCCAAATCTATTTTATTATAAATAAAATATAAACTCTATCAAATAATATCTGAAAAATATATAAGCAATCCGTAACTATTATTAGTATAATGAAGAAATAAACCTGACATCTTTTAATTTCAGAAACTTTTAAAAAATAATAATAAAATTCCAGGCTACGAAAACGTTTAAAATAATGTCTGTGTTCAGAGTGAACATGAAAATATTGCGAAATAGAGAAGACTATTATTTCTATATTAGAGCGATATATGCAATACAAAATAGTTTAATATGTAATATTTATATACCAGATATATCTACTAGATAAAAAAGAAGAATTAATTATCAAAGAAATTTTATTTAATTATTGGATGGCAGCGTTAGGTACAAGCGTTTCAGACATTTTCGTATTACTGACGTGTCAGTATTTCGGCAAGAAAACGGCGCATTTGCCCAACTACTGACACTGCCGTGCGAGTTAGTGAGTACAATGTAACCCCCTTGGCTTCAGCGGAGACGTTTGCACGATGTTTAACGCTTCCTGGGGAAAGATTTCAAATATTTGTGACAATACATTTAAACTAATTATTTAGATACCTATACGTAAAAACTTAAGTCCAAAGTATACTTTAAGAATGTTATTTAATTAATAGATATAAAATCAAATATTATTGTTTGGGTATGAAAGTAAATGAGTGTCAATAGTCGGGGTGTCAGTAGTTGGGTTAATTGCATAAATTTATAATTAATAATAATCTCTATTGAAATTGCAACCTCGTTTTCATTATCTACATGTAATATACAAGTATAATGATAAATAAATAGAGAAATATATATTTTTGTTTATCAAATAGTATAAACTTGGAATAATGCAACAATCGATTCTAGCGGGTGTCAGTAGTCGGGACATCCACCCTTGTTACGGATAGAATCAATTAGTAATAAGAAAATGTAACTGTAATAAGTTCCTATGCAAAAGGTCTCTAAGACTTTCTGTATAGTTCAAACGTGAATACGTTCTCGAGTTTCTTATGTATGTTTTCGTCGGTCGTTGGCGATGACTTTCAGCGGCGCGAATAGCCGCTTATTCTAGCATGAAAAAGAATGACGCAGAGACAGATGCACTCTGACCTTTATACAGATCGGTAGTTACAAAGCGCGTTATACTAATAAGGCTAATATTGTATTTAATAAATAACAGAGTTTATCATAAATGGTGTATAAATTATTTTAACAAAATCCTTAGTATTCCCTATATATGGCTATTATTTTGTGTAAGAGAGAAAAATATGGATTTAATCACTAAAGAAAATTTAGAAAATGAATATTTACCTATTCTATATTCAGTATGTATAATTATGATTTCGAAGAGTTTTAACCTTTAGAGGGTTGGAAAGCTCTCGGAAAAGATGTTTAGGTACAAAACTACAAATATTTGTTCGAGGTCATGACCCAAGAATACTTTTCCTCTCGCCCGGGTAAAAATCTTATCAAGGTAAACTCGAAAATCTCAATAACCGCAATACATTTATTTAATTTACCCTCTTGCCTTAAAAATAGTTTGAGTATCCGTGAGAATGTATAAGAGTTTTAAGTTTATGATGTAATGAGGTTCAAAATGGTCTGTCTGTGTTCAACACTTATACAATTTTCATGTTTAAGCTTGGCCTGTTTGTGTATAAGAATTTCGAGGTTATGGGGTATTCAGGTTCAAGTTTATTTAAAATGGACCTGCCTGTAAATATAAGTTTTGAGGTTATGGGGTTTTTAGGTTAAAGCTTGGCCTGTTTGTGTATAAAAATTTGGAGGTTATGGGATATGGGATATTGAGGTGTAAGCTTGGCCTATCTGTGTGTGAGGATTTAAGATTGACTTAATCGTGTGCGTGTAGCAGTTTTGAGCTTATGGGGTATTTAGGTTAAAGCTTGGCCTGTTTGTGTATACAAATTTGGAGGTTATGGGATATTGAGGTGTAAGCTTGGCCTATCTGTGTGGGAGGGTTGGGTTGGGTTGGATTTAAGATTGGCTTAATCTTGTGTGTATAGCAGTTTTGAGGTTATAGAGTGTTTGGGTTAAAGCTCGGCCGGTTCATGTATAAGAATTTCGAGGTTATGAGGTACTTCGATTTAAGATTGGTTTGTCTGTGTATAAGTATTTTGAGGTTATAAGGTATTTAAGTTAAAGCTTGGCCTGTTTGTGTTTAAGAGTTTTAAGGTGTTTAGATTTAAATTTGGCCTGTATGTATAAGAGTTTCGAGATTATGGAATAAGTAGATTTATAATTGGTCTGTTTCGATCTATAAATGTTTGCAGGTTATGGAGCATTCAGGATTGAAGCTGGATCTATCTGCGTATACGTGTTTTCAGGTTATAGGGTATTCAACAAGTTCGGCCTGTCTGTGAAAAAATGTATTGCGGTTATCGAGATTTTCGAGTTTAGCTTGATAAGATTTTTACCAGGGCGAGAGGAAAAGTATTCTTGGGTCATGACCTCGAACAAATATTTGTATTTTTGTACCTCGACATCTCCTCCGAGAGCTTTAAGCATCCTAGACAGCATATATATATAGCTTGATTTTTTTCCTGTCACGAGATTTACGAGCGTAATCATCCGCAAAAGTGTAAATAGATGATTTTAATCTTTCTGCAGAACCCACAAAAGTGTAAATTGTTGGAATTAATCTTTTTAAAAAATACGATAATTTTTACACTTTATAGAAAGTTTAAAATGTACATTTTAATCTTTGTCAAAAGTGTGAATTGATGGAATCAATCTTTTTAAGAGATGCGATAACTTTTTACACTTTACAAAGTTTAAAATGTACATTTTAATCTTTTTTAAAAGTGTGAATTCATAAAATTAATCTTTTCAAGATATACGAAAACTTTTTACACATTACAAAGTTTAAAATGTACGTTTTAATCTTTGTCAAAAGTGTAAAATTATAAAATTAAACCACATAGAGAATGAAATCTTCAAATCAATACTTTTCATGAATTAAAAGCTGCATTTTAATCTTTTTACTTCCAGATTTCATACTTTTGGGTTTAGAGTGTATGAAGCGGAACCAAATATGGCTGTTTTGTGACACGGTACAAACATGCTCCTATTACATTAAAAATTTAAATTTAACTGGTTTAAATATGTCCATATGATACTATACATATTTAGGGGAACCTGAACATTAGGATAGCTAGATTTGTGGAAAATAGGTCTTAACTATGTCGCATATAGTTATTTCTCGCTAATATTTTTATCACCCGCCGGTCGAAAAATTACCACTTTAGTCCACCTATATAGTCATGAAAAAACGCGATTTCATACAAAAGCGACAAAAACAATTATTAAATAGACTAAGGAAAGATAAAGTAAAAGGGTACTTTTCAAACGCATTTTCAAAATCCAGATAATAACAGAATCTTTACTTTCTAGAAATTAGTATTAAAAAACCTATAAAATGATTTAAAAGAATCATTTGAAATGATTCCGTGAATTTTACAGCTTTTTAAGGTAGTTCTTTCATGAAAATCGTAATTTCAGTTAATATAAAGATTTTATTTATAAAAAGGTAAACCTCCCGGGGTACTGATAAAGTCGCTAGTACTTTTAAAAAATGCAGTGAAATTTCTTTTGCGAGTTTTGTTGAGGGAAGCACTCTATGTAAAAATTGTTTTATCTTTTTTTAAGAAATTAGATGAGGAGAATGTTCCTAAAGTTTCAAATTGAAATTCTGTCTCTAGAAGTGTTCATAGTCGAGTTAATACGTCCCCCACATAACACTCAATACTGCAGCAATATCACATGAGTATTACACGCAATATTAAATATTCCTGTGATATATATATATCAGTAATATTGCGGTGATGCTGTATCACCATTTAATGTCCGCGTCGTTTTTATCGCAGGAATATTACGGGAATATCAGTACAATATGCTATTCTATTTTTTGTATCCCGATCCTGTACGTAGTTTTTAAATTGCGAGCACTTTTTGCTTATTTTTACGTGTTCTTTTTTAAATTCATGTTACACTGTTATCTCCGCGAAATCTTAGCGGATCAGGCTCAAATTTTTTTTGGGAACTCTCCTAATTATAACAACCTGATGGTCCTATTTTGGGATTGATTCTGTAAATATACGCTGAATGTGGCGACTATAAAAAATCGCTAAAAACGGTTTTTGGGCTATAACTTGAAAATTAAGCATTCTATGAAAAAAAGTTAAATAGAAAAGTTGTAGATCTTTGAAAAATACAACTTTTTCCTATGGACATCTATTTATTAAAATACTTTTAACTCGAGTTAACAGGCCAAAAACGAATTTTAACATCGAAAAAACAGCTTTTTACCATATAACTTTATAGCTATGCATTTTACATGAAAAAGTTAAATAGAAAAGTTGTAGATCTTTGAAAAATACAACTTTCTTTCTTGACATCAAGACGCAAAAATGCGTTTAAATCAAGTTAATAGTCCAAAAGATTTTAGTCATCGAAAAATGCAGTTCTTTACTATAAAACTTTGCAGGTATGCATTTTACGTAAAAAGATTTAATGAAAAAGTTAAAGAAGTGCTTTTACACAAGAAACAGTCTAAAAACGATTTTTCATACACATCATTTAATAACAATTGCGGTGCAGCACGCCTTTCGAACTTAAAATTTTGTAAAAATGTCCCCTTTAAAAAAAAAAAACAATACGCTTTTACTGATTTCTGTAAAAATAAACAGATAATCGTGTTAGCGTTAAATGTAAGCTTTAGTTTAGCAATTCGCGCGAGTGTCAGGCAATCAAGCGAACGCGCAGCGTGAGCAAGGCAAGCGCGCAGCGCGAGCACCGGTAAGGCAAGCGAGGGCAAAGCTCGAGCTGAATTCGGTCATGCCTTGCATCGCGAAACGATACAAGGCGCGGAGGAGCTTAAGAGCGAGCGTGAAGCACTCGCTCTGAAGCTCCGGAGCAGGTAAGTCACATGCGGCCGAAGGCTGCGTGTGACGCGCTAGTTTTTATTGGTATTTTTGGTATTAGTAATATACATGTAATTAACGCCTGTGAATAATCGTTCATACGCAGCAGCTTCGAGTAGACACATATTATCGTAATGTTCGAACCGTCCTTGTAACTGAAGACGAATCTTAGCACTTGCCAGAAAACGACAAAGCGCCATCTAGCGGCAATCTTGAGAAAACGGACTTTCAAATAATGTACAATATCAATAATCGGTTTCCCTTGATTTGTATTTACGAAAACCTTGACTAACTACATTATTAAAAGATTTTTACCGTTGGACAAGATTTCTGGTAAAATAAAACGATAAAACTAAAATCTTATCGTTAAATAAATGATGAATGATTCATTGCCATATGATATAGTAGAAATATTTCCACCGTATTAGTTTGAAATGCATCCAGTAATGTAATTCTGTAATCTTGCAGAAATATAGCTGTAACATCTTATTAACGTAATACGTCACATAATAATATTACCGAATATTTTGCATATGTCTCGGTGTAATGTGTAATGTGTAATAGTGTAATATTATCTAAATATTTCGGCAGTATTAATCTGAGATGTATTGAGAAATATCATTCTGTAATCTAGCAAGAATATTACTATAATATTTCTATGCGATATGTCACATAACAATATTACAGGATATTTCGCATATATTTCAATGTGATTCGTTACAGTGAAATATTGTAGAAATATTTTGGCAATATTAATGTGACATGTATTGAGATATGTCATCCTGTAAACTTGTAATAATATTGATGTAATACTGCAATGTGATATGTAACATAACAATATTTCAGTAATGCACTATATATATTACGATGTGACTTATCATAATGTAATATTGTAGAGTCATTGCAGCAATCTTGCGTTGTAACTTATCATCGCGCAATGTTACAGGAATATCACTGCAATATTACAGTATAATATTTCGTAATGTAGTATCATAGAAAGAGTTTTGCAATACTGAAATCTTAAAAATCATATTGGAATATCACAGAAATGTAGCTGCAATATATCAACTTATCCGCATTATCACAGGAAGATTGAAATAATTCTACGACATTCCCGTAAAATTGGGTGCTATGTGGGGCCCGACTAAAAGAAACTTATATATAAATATATAGACAAAATCTGTATACAAATTTCTTTATATCTCCATTTTTTACATTACCTTGGCCTATTTTTTTAATTACTTTACTTAAATTCACGTTATTCTAAGTTATTTTACACCTAATAATAAAGGCCTGGTCTATATCTCCGATTTTCTACGGTATTTTGGCCTATTTGAAATTTGTAGTTATTTTTACATTATTTGTCCACCATTTAACGTTATTTTACGTTATTTTACATTGATTTAGGTTATTCTACGTTGTTTTACATTAATTTGCGTTATTCTACGTTATTTTATATCTGAGAATTGGGGTCTTCTCTATATCTCCCTTTTTCTACCTTATTTTGGCCTATTTTTCGAATATATATATATATATATATATATATATATATATATATATATATATATATATATATATATATATATATACATTCAGAATATCCGAAAATATTTTTTTTACTTTTTATATGCATATATATACATGGCTGATTCCACGATTAGTGAGCAAATCGCAAATTTTAAAACTCTGAAATTTTAATAAAATGATGTATTTCATAACCTAAACATGTAAAAAAAATTTCATCCGCTTACCTCTATTGGTTCAGGATTTAAGCTGAAGAACATGATTATTTGTATTACATTCATTTTTCTAAAAATATATGTATTTTTATCTCGAGAACTATAAAAGATAAAGTACTTTTGTCAGTGTGTTTTGGAAAGAGAATTTGATGCAGAATATTATAGTATTTCATGCATTACCAAAATTTGATGATTTTGATTGGTCCAAATTTCTGCCAAGACACCGATGTAATTTAAAGTTGAGCGCAAAAGCAATTTTGTGGAAAAAAATTTCAATGATAGTTTTAGATGTATATTTTAAGATAAAATAAGATTTAGAATCGTATTATAACTCAGTTACGAGAAAAAAATAATAGAAATTGGCTTATTTTACCAGAAACAGATTTACGTGTTAAATCCTATAAGAATGTGACTTTGACAAAATAAGCCAATTTCTATTATTTTTTTTTTTCGTAACTGAGTTATAGTACGATTCTAAATCTTATTTTATCTTAAAATATACATCTAAAACTATCATTGAAATTTTTTTCCACAAAATTGCTTTGGCGCTCAACTTTAAAATACATCGGTGTCTTGGCAGAAATTTGGACCAATCAAAATCATCAAATTTGGTAATGCATGAAATACTATAATATTCTGCATCAAATTACTGAAATAAAAATACATACATTTTGAGAAAAATGAATGTAATGCAAATAATCATGTTCTTCAGCTTAAATCCTAAACCAATAGAGGTTAGGGAATGAAATTTTTTTACATATTATATATATATATATATATATATATATATATATATATATATAAGGGACATTCTTAGGCAAAAAAGCCACCCCTCTGTACAAAAATCAGAGGCTCAAAAAAATTCGTGTCCGTGCTTAAAATTTAGCTTAATATATCTACTTTCAGTAGAATATCAGTTAAATGTTCTTAAAACTTGCAGGGGCAAAGAAAAAATTAGTAAAAAGGTTATTTGCATGTATTTTTTCCCACTGAACACGAATCCACCGTTAGTTTTGGTCTATGGGGCCACCTTTCATCCATAACCTCAAAAAACAGTCAAAAAATGCAGTTTACGTGGCTGAGACTCGAAATAGTGGTAAAAAAATTAGGGACAAAGCTTATTCGCATGTATTTTTTTCCGCTGAATACGAATCCACCGTTAGTTTTTGTCTCTGGGTCCACCTTTCGTCCACAACCTCAAAGAACAGTCAAATAATGCAGTTTTACGTGGCTGAGACTCGAAATAGTGGTCAACAAATTAGGGACAAAGCTTATTCGCATTTTTTCCCCATTTTTTAAATATAGCTCCTAAACCATCATATCCACTTTTACCGTGTACTGTTACGTAATAATGCCATTCCGCTTCGATTCCAAAATCTTCTTTATGGTTGATGAGATTAGCGATCTGGAATCGGTTTTTTAAATGTTACTTTGCACCATCTGTGACGTATATCAATTTTTTAACATTTTTAATAGTTTTCTTATTTCTGGAATCAATTGCTTCTGAATTGTAAAGACGGCAGAAGTATCGTGTTTTAAACTATCTGAAAGGAAGATGGAACTTTTATGTTTTAATTTAGAGTTTTCTTTATAATAATAGATAATTGGCAATACTGTACATTGCTGATTGTTGAAGTGAAATGCTTGCGAAGCACCTTGAACTACATATGAATAATTCTCAGAAAAATCGAACATAACAAGTACTTCACCTTTATTTAAATACTGTTTTATTGGCGAAATAAATTGAGACTGCTGTTTCGCTATGAATGAATGCGGTTTAAGAGTCTGTAGC
The DNA here is from genome assembly GCA_949152435.1 of Gastracanthus pulcherrimus. Lineage (NCBI taxonomy): Eukaryota > Metazoa > Arthropoda > Insecta > Hymenoptera > Pteromalidae > Gastracanthus > Gastracanthus pulcherrimus. Next base: position 52,693,924 of record OX424576.1, read on the forward strand.
TTGTCACAAAATTCATTTACAAAGTCAGAAACTTCACTCGTAACTGTTTTCAAAGTCGACCTATCAGTTGCTGTCCATACACTATATTGTACCTGATCGATAAAGGCACTATTTAAAATTTCAAGTAATGTCGTGAAAAAAAATGAAATATCTGGACATTTATGACATTGATCTAGGTAGCAATCGGGCGTAGGTGTTTTGCACACAATTGATTTCAAACAATCATGATAATCACGAATTGAATTTTCAGTTTCTTTTGTTAAACTGTTAATTTTAATTGCATCAAGCATCAATTTACAGTTCTGATGAATCGTACATGCACATACTGAGTGAGTTTCTCTTGCTCCAGCCAAAACACAATGTTGCGGTCGCAGTTTTGCAACAACACTGAAACTAACTGGATGATCTGAGTAAGTCTTTTTGAACAATGTATGGTGTTCTTTGAGATCCATTAACAATAACCGTTTTTGCACTTTAATACGCTCACCATCAACTTCAACTAGACACGTGTCTTTGACTCCTGGCATCATTCTACCAACAGTATCGTTCTTAGAAATAATTAATTAATGTAATTATAGCATTTGGTATAGTTTTACCAGCTCTTGCTGTAACATCGGCTAGAACACCACTTGCTGATCGTAATTCTTTAGCTTGTTTAGCTAAAGTTCGGGAAGTATCAAACTCTTTTGAAATTCGTCTTATACTCCAAGATTCTGGCGCAATAGTGAGGATTCTGAGCTTCATGGGATCATGACCTTCCAAACTTATGAATTTATCTTTTAATCCTTGCAGAAGTTCTTCCAATTCGAGTAACGTGGTAAATGAAGCGTCTTTTTCAGTAGTTAAGGAAGTATTTGGACACTCAGTACCTTGGTCTGTCGAGGTATCATCACATTCCATACTACTGACATAATTGGAATCGTCTATATTCATACAGCTATCAGATCGATTCAATGAACATTTTAATCTACAATCATTAAATACCATGGCAGTTACTATAAATTAGGCTTCTCCTGCAGTAATGCTTTTGATATTGTTCTTAAATTTGAACCCTTATGATTAGGTAAGCCTTCATCGTTATAAGGATTGATGCACCTATCTGTACGGATTTTTTTTGACATGATGTTAAAACTGCCCTTAAAAGGACTGTTGCGCAAGACCGGGAAGGAACTCCCTTGAACTGTTCTTAGAAGGACTGTTGAAAAGTTGATTACTACAAATGATTCGAGAGCTTGACAACTATCCTAAAAAGGAATGTTGCGAAAGTCTGTACCCACCTGGAAGAAATTTCCTTCAACTATCCTTAGAAGGACCGTTGAAGAAACAATGAGTTCGCTAATGTAAGAGCTCGCTATAACTATCCTGAAAAGGACTGTTACGCAAGCAGTTACGCTACGAGAAGAAATTTCCTTCAACTATCCTTAGAAGGACCGTTGAAGAAACAATGAGTTCGTTAATGTAAGAGCTCGCTATAACTATCCTGAAAAGGACTGTTGCGCAAGTCTGTACCCACCTGGAAGAAATTTCCTTCAACTATCCTTACAAGGACCGTTGAAGAAACAATGAGTTCGCGAATGTAAGAGCTCGCTATCTATCCTGAAAAGGACTGTTACGCAAGCAGTTACGCAACGAGAAGAAATTTCCTTAAACTATCCTTACAAGGACCGTTGAATAAACAATGAGTTCGCTACTGTAAGAGCTCGCTAACTATCCTGAAATGGACTGTTACGCAAGCAGTTACGCAACGAGAAGAAATTTCCTTCAGCTATCTTTAGAAGGACCGTTGAAGAAACAATGAGTTCGCGAATGTAAGAGCTCGCTATCTATCCTGAATAGGACTGTTACGCAAGCAGTTACGCAACGAGAAGAAATTTCCTTAAACTATCATTCGAAGGACCGTTGAAGAAACAATGAGTTCGCTAATGTAAGAGCTCGCTATAACTATCCTGAAAAGGACTGTTACGCAAGCAGTTACGCAACGAGAAGAAATTTCCTTCAACTATCCTTACAAAGACCGTTGTAGAAACAATGAGTTCGCTAATGTAAGAGCTCGCTAAATATCCTGAAAAGGACTGTTGCGAAAGTCTGTACCCACCTGGAAGAAATTTCCTTCAACTATCCTTAGAAGGACCGTTGAAGAAACAATGAGTTCGCTAATGTAAGAGCTCGCTATAACTATCCTGAAAAGGACTGTTACGCAAGCAGTTACGCAACGAGAAGAAATTTCCTTTAACTATCCTGAGAAGGACCGTTGGAAAAACAATGAGTTCGTTAATGTAAGAGCTCGCTATAACTATCCTGAAAAGGACTGTTACGCAAGCAGTTACGCAACGAGAAAAAATTTCCTTAAACTATCCTTACAAGGACCGTTGAATAAACAATGAATTGGGGCCTGCGGCGGCTCAGTCGGTAGAGTGTCGGATTCCCACGCCGGTGACCCGGGTTCGAATCCTAGTCTCTGCCGATTGATACAAGCACCTCTGTAAAAATTACATGTGCTTTGTTTACAAACACACCGCAGACCACCGTCGTCGATTAGCACCACATGGAAGCACAAACATGGCGACGTTAAATAATAATAAAAAAAAAAAAAAAAAAACAATGAATTCGCTACTGTAAGAGCTCGCTAACTATCCTGAAAAGGACTGTTACGCAAGCAGTTACGGAACGGGAAGAAATTTCCTTCAACTATCCTTAGAGGGACCGTTGAAGAAACAATGAGTTCGCTAATGTAAGAGCTCGCTATAACTATCCTGAAAAGGACTGTTACGCAAGCAGTTACGCAACGAGAAGAAATTTCATTAAACTATCCTTACAAGGACCGTTGAATAAACAATGAATTCGCTACTGTAAGAGCTCGCTAACTATCCTGAAAAAGACTGTTACGCAAGCAGTTACGCAACGAGAAGAAATTTCCTTCAACTATCCTTAGAAGGACCGTTGAAGAAACAATGAGTTCGCTAATGTAAGAGCTCGCTATAACTATCCTGAAATGGACTGTTACGCAAGCAGTTACGCAACGAGAAGAAATTTCCTTCAGCTATCTTTAGAAAGACCGTTGAAGAAACAATGAGTTCGCTAATGTAAGAGCTCGCTATAACTATCCTGAAAAGGACTGTTACGCAAGCAGTTACGCAACGAGAAGAAATTTCCTTTAACTATCCTTACAAGGACCGTTGACGAAACAATGAGTTCGCTAATGCAAGAGCTCGCTAACTATCCTGAAAAGGACTGTTGCGCAAGTCTGTACCCACCTGGAAGAAATTTCCTTCAACTATCCTTACAAGGACCGTTGAAGAAACAATGAGTTCGCGAATGTAAGAGCTCGCTATCTATCCTGAAAAGGACTGTTACGCAAGCAGTTACGCAACGAGAAGAAATTTCCTTAAACTATCCTTACAAGGACCGTTGAATAAACAATGAGTTCGCTACTGTAAGAGCTCGCTAACTATCCTGAAATGGACTGTTACGCAAGCAGTTACGCAACGAGAAGAAATTTCCTTCAGCTATCTTTAGAAGGACCGTTGAAGAAACAATGAGTTCGCTAATGTAAGAGCTCGCTATAACTATCCTGAAAAGGACTGTTACGCAAGCAGTTACGCAACGAGAAGAAATTTCCTTTAACTATCCTTACAAGGACCGTTGACGAAACAATGAGTTCGCTAATGCAAGAGCTCGCTAACTATCCTGAAAAGGACTGTTGCGCAAGTCTGTACCCACCTGGAAGAAATTTCCTTCAACTATCCTTACAAGGACCGTTGAAGAAACAATGAGTTCGCGAATGTAAGAGCTCGCTATCTATCCTGAAAAGGACTGTTACGCAAGCAGTTACGCAACGAGAAGAAATTTCCTTCAACTATCCTTACAAGGACCGTTGACGAAACAATGAGTTCGCTAATGCAAGAGCTCGCTAACTATCCTGAAAAGGACTGTTGCGCAAGTCTGTACCCACCTGGAAGAAATTTCCTTCAACTATCCTTACAAGGACCGTTGAAGAAACAATGAGTTCGTTAATGTAAGAGCTCGCTATAACTATCCTGATAAGGACTGTTACGCAAGCAGTTACGCAACGAGAAGAAATTTCCTTAAACTATCCTTACAAGGACCGTTGAATAAACAATGAATTCGCTACTCTAAGAGCTCGCTAACTATCCTGAAATGGACTGTTACGCAAGCAGTTACGCAAGAAGAAGAAATTTCCTTCAACTATCCTTAGAAGGACCGTTGAAGAAACAATGAGTTCGCTAATGTAAGAGCTCGCTATAACTATCCTGAAAAGGACTGTTACGCAAACAGTTACGCAACGAGAAGAAATTTCCTTCAACTATCCTTACAAGGATCGTTGAATAAACAATGAATTCGCTACTGTAAGAGCTCGCTAACTATCCTGAAATGGACTGTTACGCAAGCAGTTACGCAACAAGAAGAAATTTCCTTCAACTATCCTTACAAGGACCGTTGACGAAACAATGAGTTCGCTAATGCAAGAGCTCGCTATAACTATCCTGATAAGGACTGTTACGCAAGCAGTTACGCAACGAGAAGAAATTTCCTTAAACTATCCTTACAAGGACCGTTGAATAAACAATGAGTTCACTACTGTAAGAGCTCGCTAACTATCCTGAAAAAGACTGTTACGCAAGCAGTTACGCAACGAGAAGAAATTTCCTTCAACTATCCTTAGAAGGACCGTTGAAGAAACAATGAGTTCGCTAATGTAAGAGCTCGCTATAACTATCCTGAAATGGACTGTTACGCAAGCAGTTACGCAACGAGAAGAAATTTCCTTCAGCCATCTTTAGAAGGACCGTTGAAGAAACAATGAGTTCGCTAATGTAAGAGCTCGCTATAACTATCCTGAAAAGGACTGTTACGCAAGCAGTTACGCAACGAGAAGAAATTTCCTTTAACTATCCTTACAAGGACCGTTGACGAAACAATGAGTTCGCTAATGCAAGAGCTCGCTAACTATCCTGAAAAGGACTGTTGCGCAAGTCTGTACCCACCTGGAAGAAATTTCCTTCAACTATCCTTACAAGGACCGTTGAAGAAACAATGAGTTCGCGAATGTAAGAGCTCGCTATCTATCCTGAAAAGGACTGTTACGCAAGCAGTTACGCAACGAGAAGAAATTTCCTTAAACTATCCTTACAAGGACCGTTGAATAAACAATGAGTTCGCTACTGTAAGAGCTCGCTAACTATCCTGAAATGGACTGTTACGCAAGCAGTTACGCAACGAGAAGAAATTTCCTTCAGCTATCTTTAGAAGGACCGTTGAAGAAACAATGAGTTCGCGAATGTAAGAGCTCGCTATCTATCCTGAATAGGACTGTTACGCAAGCAGTTACGCAACGAGAAGAAATTTCCTTAAACTATCCTTACAAGGACCGTTGAATAAACAATGAGTTCGCTACTGTAAGAGCTCGCTAACTATCCTGAAAAAGACTGTTACGCAAGCAGTTACGCAACGAGAAGAAATTTCCTTCAACTATCCTTAGAAGGACCGTTGAAGAAACAATGAGTTCGCTAATGTAAGAGCTCGCTATAACTATCCTGAAATGGACTGTTACGCAAGCAGTTACGCAACGAGAAGAAATTTCCTTCAGCTATCTTTAGAAGGACCGTTGAAGAAACAATGAGTTCGATAATGTAAGAGCTTGCTATAACTATCCTGAAAAGCACTGTTACGCAAGCAGTTACGCAACGAGAAGAAATTTCCTTTTACTATCCTTACAAGGACCGTTGAATAAACAATGAGTTCGCTACTGTAAGAGCTCGCTAACTATCCTGATAAGGACTGTTACGCAAGCAGTTACGCAACGAGAAGAAATTTCCTTCAACTATCCTTAGACGGACTGTTGAAGAAACAATGTCTTCAAGGAGGAGTTATGCACTACAAAAGAATGTCGTTTAACTATCCTCGGAAGATTTTTTGAAAAAATGAAAGCATAAAACGATAGAGGAAAGTACATATTTTCTTTTAACGTACAATATTTTATGCTGTGAGATATATTCGATGTTGGTTATGATGAGAAAAAAAATCTAATTATATCCAAACTAAAGAAATATAGGAAAAGAACATCTCATTCTATTTCGAAAAAGGTGCATTTAAACAAATACGATTGGGAACATAGTATTTAATTAAATATTGATTTTTGTGTTCAATTTATTTTTCGAAAAGTAGTGCCTTCATCTAACTGCAAAATTAAAAACACATATGCCCACACAAACATTTTCTAAAAATACGGGATTCGGACTCCATAACCTCAAAACATGATTATAACGCCTTTTTTATGAAATTGAAAATTTTGCAATTACAAAGCTTTCTCTAGAAGGATGCAATACCATCATAAACATGACATTCCTGTCAAAATAATAGCTAAAATAGTGTCAAATTTAGACAATTTGACCTTGTCTTTGAACAGTTGTCTTTGAAATGACCTTGAAAATGAGCTTTTGAGTTAAAGTTAAAACCGAGAACAGCATTGTATTCCTCTGTTAAAAACCAACGAAGAATGATGATGAGCTTCTTTTGACCACTATTTCGAGTCTCAGCCACGTCAAACTGCATTATTTGACTGTTCTTTGAGGTTCCGGACGAAAAGTGGACCCAGAGACCAAAACTAACGGTGGATTCGTATTCAGCGGTAAAAAATACATTCGAATAAGCTTTGTCCCTAATTTTTGTACCACTATTTCGAGTCTCAGCCACGTAAACTGCATTTTTTACTGTTTTTTGAGGTTATGGATGAAAGGTGGCCCCATAGACCAAAACTAATGGTGGATTCGTGTTCAGCGGGAAAAAATACATGCAAATAACCTTTTTACTAATTTTTTCTTTGCCCCTGCAAGTTTTAAGAACATTTAACTAATATTCCGTGGTGATATCGGTGTATTGTTAGAGCTGCACTAGCCCACCATTTTGAATTTTTCAAAAAGGCCACTCAGTAATGGAAAGTAAATATATTAAGTTAAATTTTAAGCCCGGACACGAATTTTTTTGAGCCTCTGGTTTTTGGACAGAGGGGGTGGCTTTTTTGACTAAGAATGTCCCATATATATATATCGCGATTATTTTACTTCATTTTTCCGGAAAACTAACAACGACTTTTCAATCATTATTTATTACGAACGCTCAACCTTACAAACGAAGGCAACACGAGCCAGAAATCACTGCGAGAAATTGAATAAATACGCGAGAGCCATGTGCGGCCACGCAGCGAAAGCCAAAAGCCCGTTAATGTTTTTTAAAGCCAGCGCAGCTGGGGGTTTCTTATGCCTCAGCAGTCACATGCCAGTCTACTGAATGCTGCCAGACAGAAACGTCAGAAATAGCACAAATTTTTTTGGTATTTCCATTGTGTAACTGTAATAAAAAGGCACCATTTAATAGCTCTCCCGGAATTATATTTAGCATGAGATCATTTTGCACAAGGTTTAGAATGTAAGCTGACATAAAATACTAAATTTTAAGAATATTACAATATATCACAGTACATGGGTTTATAAAGAAAAAATACCGGAACAAAGTGCGCTATTTGAAAATTCTGCATAAATTATATTAAGCTTGAGACCATATTCTAACTAGTCTAGAATTAAAGGAAATATAAATAACTAAATTTTAAGATTTTTTTTTTTAATTGTGTCGATTTTCTAGAATCTTAATATCACAATATATCACAATGAATGAGATCACAAAATATCACAATAGGGTCTAATAAAATTATTTTTAGATATCCTACCTTATTTTGACAAAAAATGTTCTTACACTTTTTTCTCAAAAGTCCCTAGTTTTTGAGTTAAAAATCAAACAGCAAAATCTCAAAATATAAAAAAAAAACATTTTTCAACCTATAAGTGCCCTTGACATATAACACCTTAGGGTCTGAAATTTTTTTACATACTCTGAGTACACATGCCAACTTTTTTGTAGAGCTTCAGACATTTTTATTTTTCGACATGCTCACTTCACATGGATCCACCCATATACGTATATATAAAAAAATCTTTTCAGTTATTCTGAATGCATATATATATATATATACATGTTATATACAATGTTATATACAATATATATCTATATACATGTTTTAGCCCTTTGTAATCCTTTAAGTCCCAAGTGTGCCTGCAGATACACGCGGTTTTGACAAGTATTAAATGTTGTTATTTGATCAGAAAAATATCTTGGACCACATAGTCATTTCTAAGGGATCAAGAAGAAGATGTCAGTGGGTTTTAAAGTCTAAAAGAGAGCATTTGTTTAAAATTATAATCCAAATAGTGATGCCGCAACAAAAAAGCAATGCGTATGGCAGAAAGCAATGCATATGGCACAATAGATTTTTTCTTAAACACGCGAAGAAAAATTTTCTTTTTCGAATCCTTTTGGTAGATACTTGTATAATAACATTCAAACTAACTAATTACCGTGCTAGTTGTTAAAATTTAATTAACATAAGAGTATAAACACGACATAATATTTTTTTATATCTACCTCAATAACTCATACTAAGAGCATTTTTTTATGTTAAAAAGCATTCGCAAACTCATTCTAGACCATTCTTGAGCTAATAGACCGCTTCCCGAATTAGTTTCCAATTGAAAAAGGACCTTGGGACTTAAAGGGTTAACCCATTAACCGTTTTAATTAATGATTTATGTATAAAAGAATCACGAATAATTGCCTTCATTTTAAGCGCTTATACAGAGTGCCCCCCCTTAATAGCCATTGATATTTCACTTCTTACTAATAAATTAGTCTGTACTAGCAAACACATTATGCATACTTCATATATAATAAATTTTTTTACATATATCAAATTAAATTTATCGAAAAGGAATTGTAAAACATATGAAAAGGTAAATATACAAACTAAATAATTTTAAATGTCCTTTACGTTTACCTCTTAATACTATTTTTGGTCAACCTTCAATATAACTTGAATAATTTTATATTAACAGACTGTCTGTATATCGTTGGAAGAATATTTTACGATCAGCTATAGATCGTCCATTAGATTCGCAACTTTCCAAAGTAAACGAGATAAAAAGATCGCTTCCTATAATAAAGCCAATGCTCTATTTTCTTCCGCAATAATTAACCCGCATTTATGATAGTTACTAGCTGTAAAAAGAGAAATACGCGTGAGGCGAAAATACGAATGGAACGAGTGCGTGCAAAGTAACCAAAGAGAAAAAAAGAAGATAAAGTGTAATGGAAAGAGAAAAGGAAAAAATATCAGAACGCAAAAAAGTAACGCAAGTAAAGTGGGATAGCTGCAAGGAAAATAAAGATATCGAAATAGAGTATTGATAAGACAAGCATGAGATAAAGAGTAAGAGAAGTATAGGAGAGCAAGGGAGTAAATCTTAAAAGAAATACGCATCCAAAGAAAATCCGAAGAAACTTCGCCTCGAATGCAATTCATTTGCATGGACCGTTGAAAGAAGCTTGCGGAAATTGTGAGACTCTTCGCAGTTTTAATTTATTTATTTCGATATTGTTGCTTTCATCAATTTCTTTAAATAATTTATCATCATGGGTGTTCTTTAGGAATGCAAGTAAAACTGGAAATAATTGTAATACTTAAATTGTTTGCCGTATTTTAACGTAAAAACATATTATATGACTTGGAAAGCTTGAATGAACTCGCTTCCAAAAAATGTCCGCCGTATGGATGTGTGTCTGCGCGCGCGAGTGTGTGTATGTGCGTGAGTGTGTGTATGTGTTTGTGAATATGTGTTCGTGTGTTCGTGTGTTCGTGTATGTATGTGTGTATGTGTGCGTGTGTGTGTATGTGTGTGTATGTGTGTGTGTGTGCTAGTGAGTGCGTGTACGTGTGCGTGTGCATGTGCGTGTACGTGTGCGCGTGCATATGCGTGTACGTGTGCGTGTGCGTGTTCGTGCGCGTGCGTGTGCGCGTGCATGTGCATATGCGTGTGTTTGTGCGCGCGTGCGCGTTTGTGTTCCTGTATGTATGTACATGTATGCGTGTGTGAGTGTGCGTGTGTGAGTGTGCGTGTGCGTGCAGGCGTAACCAAAAGTGGTATCCATTACTAGGGAAATACATGCATTTTGATGTATTTCATGAGACAGAAGTTGCCACATTTGAGTTAAAGGTGTGCGTGTGTGTGTGTGTAACTCATCGGTGCTCGAATATTTCCCGCTGAAACTTAATCAAATTTTTAATGTATGTTTATTATTGATACCTAGGAGAGGCACGAAATTTTCAGTGAATATTGTCGACATATTTTGATTTTTTAGACATTTTTCTAAATTTTAACATTTCAAAATTTCGGTTTTTCGAAATTGTTTCAATGAAGGATTAGTTTTTAGGAAGCGAATATTTTGTATAATTAAGTACTCATGAAATCCTCCATTTCAATCAGAATCGATGTGAAATGTGTCGTTCTTAATTTGTTATACTGTGTATTTGAGACTTTTTTTAAATTTCTATAACTTAAAAACTATTGGATATAAATCAATGAAATTTTTACTGGATATTAACTTTAAGTAGAGGTATAATCCTATAAATTTTCTTATAAAGAAACTGCATTTTTTGGCCGACGATAACTTGAGTGATTTTTTGTGTTTTGCATTAAAATCTTCTGTGATAATTTATTTGGTACGAATGAAAGCTTAAACTTTTTAGTCAAGTTGCTGTATATATGTCCTAAATATTTAAGGTTATATAAAAAACCTGAACAACGAATATGACAACATTTAAACGATAAATTAATATAAATTGGTATAGAAATAGGGTTTCTTAATTTACAGCTGGCATATAGAACTAGATTGCTTCTGCAAAAAAAGTAGAAAAGAAAAAAGAACCGCTGCCAATTCATTGGCACTTAGCTTCCTCAAACTAAATTAATTGTTCCTATATAAAATTCTGCCTTCTAATAAATTCATTTGAAATTGCTATATCTCTTTATATATATATATATATATATATATATATATATATATATATATATATATATATATATATTTATCTCGATTTCCCAAAGAATTACCCATATATACACATATATACACATATATATATGTGTATATATGGGTAATTCTTTGGGAAATCGAGATAAATTTTTTTATATTTCATCGGTAAAAATATTCCCTTTAGTATATAGAATATAACTGAATTTTTTCAAATTTTTTTAAACAATTAGGTTCAAAGTTGATCAAGGCTAAATATGAGCATCTAGCCATTTTTTACACATTTCAGTAAATTGTAACTGCTATTTATTCAACAAAATAAAATCTCTTTAAAAATAGCAACAATGGTTTTTTTAAACTCTTAATTAAACTCATTTTAAAACTTAAAATCCTGAAATGAGTTGGTTTGATCACTCGAACCATTACACCAAAAATCACGAAGATAGCTTTTTTCAGTACAAAAGTGACTGCCACAGTCGCAAAATAGCAGAAGTGCAATATTTATATAAAAAAAATCAAAATAACATGAAATATTGTTAATAAGATGATTAAAATGCACATTTGAGTAATAATGTCATATTTAGCTTGAAACAACTTTAAATATACGGGCTTAAAAATATCTGAAAAAAATAACGACTATTTTACACACTAAAAAGAACATTTTTGCCGAAATAAATTTTTCTTCTTTTTTTGTCTCCATTTCCCAGAGACTTACCCATATATAAATATATATATATATATATATATATGGAAATATGGTCATATTTGGCTCCGAACAACTTTAAACATATGCAGTTAAAAAATATGAAAAAATTTACAAGCATTCTACGTACTAAAAGGATTACGTACTAAAAAGAATTTTTTTCTTCGATTATATATAATTCACTGGGAAATCGAAGAAAAAAATTATATATATATATATATATTAACAATAGTGCACCCCGTTATAATATATATATATATATATTTGCAAGTATATATATATATATATATATATATATATATATATATATATATATATATATATATATAATAGATTTTTTAATACTTGCAAATATATATATTATAACGAGGTGACTCGAAATCCGATCGGCTCCTGTTTTCGGAACTCATTACAATTAGACGAAGGTAAGATTAATATACATATATACTCACGTAATATATACAATGAAACGTTGCCGAATTTCTTCATTTTATTCTATCTAAGCAATCGCATATAATTCATTCTGTTTCTTTATGATGCATGTCTTTATCTGCTCTCTTCCTCTCTTTCCTACTTTTTCTTTCTCATATTTTGATGATTTATAGAAAATCGGCTAAAACAAGAAAAAAGGAGAAGACAGCAACAAGCGTATCGGGAGAGACAAAAAATTCGAAAAATAAAGGTACCACCACCACGTGACAAATCGCCAATTCGTCCAGAAGTATTACAAGATGAGAACTCCCCAAATAATTCTCCAATCACTGGAACATCCAATAAAGGTGAGATGATCGTGGTTCTCGCTCTCTCTCTCTCTCTCTCTCTCTCTCTCTCTCTCTCTCTCTCTCTCTCTCTCCTTTCTCTCGTTCGCTCTCCGTCTTCCTCTCGTTCTTTCTCTCTCTCTGTCTCTCTCGCTCTTTCTCGCTCTCTTGCTCGCTCTCTTTTCTTTTCTGTATCCCTATCTCTTCCTAAACCTGTATTGCTAGTAACATTCACAGCATAAGTATCAGCCAATAAAAAATACAACAATTACATAATATAGAATGTTTATGAGCATGTTTCACTGATCGAGAGAATATTTGTAAATTTGTGAAAATGCAGGGAATCTGTAAATATGATTGTATATAGCCTTAATAAAAAATAATTACATGCAACAATATTTTATAACAATTTTCCTTGCGCCTTTCCCGTAGTTTATCATCAATCAGCTGATGAAATTCTTACAAATAGGCAACTAATTAAAAAAGCAAATAGCCCGCGCGAACGTCTTAATAGGAATGCGACACATGTTATTCACATCTGCCGCGTGTCCCACGACACACCCGTTTTTTTTCAAGGTCATTTCAAGGTCAAATCAAGGTCAAACTCCGAAAAGTCCATTTAAAATCTTTTTTTTTTCCATGAACCACAGGCTAAGCTGGTTCAAATTGATCGTAGGCTATTAATAGGGGAACCCACACACCCAAAACTTACACATCCTAGTAAACAAAACTCAAACTCGCACATCCTTACCCCATAAACTTCGTGCCCTTATATACTAAACTGTTACACCCCAGTCCCACGCAACCATACCCCACACCCCCCAATCTCACACATCCCTACCCCATGCATGCTAATCCCACACACCCCAAACCCACGTATCCTGAACCCTAAAAATTTTTCTCAAGGGCAAAATGATTTTTTAACGGTAACTTTAAGATAGTTGAAGCTTCTGTTATAAATGTATTAACCTTACTTTTCGCGCTACCCAGAAACAACGACATGGACGTAGTAAGGATTGTTTCCTTTGGGGTGCTTGATTAAAGTGAGTCGCCTTGCCTCTCACTGTTCGGGGTGCTTGATTATAGTGAGTCCCCTTGCCTCTCACTGTTCGGGGTGCTTGATTATAGTGAGTCCCCTTGCCTCTCACTGTTCAGGTTGCTTGATTATAGTGAGTCCCCTCGCCTCTAACTAATGTAAATAAATTTTTATTTAACCTCGAAGCAAGTGTTCAAAATGACGACCATTTGCTTCAAGACATATAGTCAAATGCCTTTGAAAATGGCGAACGGTGTTCTGCAAAGTTTGTTTCGGAATGGCAGCACATGCTCGACGAATCCTATCCTGCATATCTGCTCTTGTAGTCGGTTGTTGCTCAAAAACAGCATTTTTTAAATACCCCCATAAATAGAAATCTGGTTATGTAAGATCGGGGGAGTAAGCAGGTCAGTTAACCGGACCTCCTCGACAAATCCATCTGTTACCATAGTGCTCATTCAAAAAAGCCCTTACAATTCGAGCGAAATGTGGTGGTGCGCCGTCCTGCTGGAGCCATATTCTTCGTCGAGTTTCTAAATCAACATCTTCCATCAATCTAGGTAGTTCATCTCTTATTAGCGTCAAATAGGTATGTTGATTTACATTTTCTTCAAAAAAATAAGGACCAATCAAATATCCATTGATAATCCCGCACCATACCATAATACTCCAACGTCTTTGATGGTTTACAGTTCTGACCCAGTGAGGATTCACATCAGACCAATAATGGCAATTATGCCTATTCAGTTCCCCATCACTTTGAAATTTTGCCTCATCAGAAAAAAGAACAAAGTTAAAAAAGTCTGGATCATTTTCTATAATTCATAAAGCCCATTGGTAAAACACAATACGCTGTTGGAAATGCTCAAACTGTAGCTCTTGAACCAAAGTGATATGATACGCGTGATATTGAAGCACCGTCATAATTCTTAAAAAAGTATTTCTTGGAATACCAATTTCCCTTTCGACTCGACGAGCGCTAATGTGAAAGTCAAGATGAATTATTGCAAGGATAGTTACAACTCGATTATCATTTTCATCATACTCATGGCGCCTACGTTGGCGAACCATGTGTCCACCACGAGCTCTTTGAGTTAAACGTCTGATAGCTCTATCGTCAGGGTGTCGTCTGTCAGGATAGCGTTCAGCATAAAGTCTTGCCGCACCACGATAATTATTTTGGCTTGCTCCTAAAACCAAAATCATATCAACGATCTCGTTGGGCGGATAGTCAGCCATTTTAGAGCCAGCATTTAATTACTATTAAATTTAAATAGTAAAATGGTATCAAAAATATTAATAATTATAAGGCTCGGCCGTATACGGTCGCGACTAAAAAGGAAGAACGTTGGAAAATTACGGTAACTTTATTTAGCTAACTGTATTTGCCATAAATACTTCGTTTGTAACACTTTTTTAATTTTAAATTTTAAATTAAAATAATCGTCAAAACATTAAAGGTATTCAATAAAGCATTATTTCTTATTTTGATTGCAAATAAAACTAAAACTTCCTATTATTTTTTGTTTTATGTAAATAATGTGAATTAGTAGCGTTCGAATTTCAGAAATACTAATTTTGATAATGTAATCATTAAAAACACATCTGCGAAGAAAATAGGTTCCGTCAATGGTTCTTTTAATTAAATCTGAACTGCTCACCGATTTTAAGATTTTCCGCCCATTGTTAATATTAAGTTGTTTTTTTAATAGTTCGATTCTAAAAAAAATAGCTATGATGCTTTTTTTACAAAACAGAAATGTTGTATCTTTATTTTTTAGGAAGTTATGAGTTTTTTTTTGTAAAAAGAATCACATTTTTTGACAGCTCATAATTCAAAAAATTAGGATCCGACTAAGATAATTGTAGAAGCAAAAAAAATAATAATTAATAAAAAATGCAAATACAAAGTCAAAATTTTAATTAAAGAAAAAAATAGGATATGTGAGTTTGGGGTGTGTGGGTTTAGGGTGTGTGAGGTAGGAAAATGTTGGTTTAGGATGCGTGAGTTTAAAGTTTGCGGATCGAATGTTTTTGGTTTTGAGATTTGTGGGGTTAGGATTTGTGAGTTGGAATTTGTGGGTTTCCATTTTAATCTCAAGGTCAAATTGACTTCACTTCGGATTGTTTTTGCCTAGAAATCATAAAAAAATAAACAATTTTAAAAATTTATTTATAGCCTACGATCAATTTGAACCAGCTTAGCCTGTGGTTCATGGAAAAAAACGATTTTAAACGGACTTTTCGGAGTTTGACCTTGATTTGACCTTGAAATGACCTTGAAAAAATTTTTTTCAATATGATTTTGAACGTAAAATTTCCCGCTCTTTCCGAATCCGGGGTCAAAACTAGGTGTTCCCATATGAAAAAACCACTTTGACCTTGAAATAACCTTAAAGGTCAAGTTCAAGGTCAAAGACGTTAGCGCCATTGTGTGGCCCCCTTTGTCCCCTACAACTTTTGTCTGAACCGTTTTCCCCATCTGGCTTAGGTTCCGAGAAATCCGGGTGCGGCGATTAAAATGGGTCACCGTGTATATATATATATATATATATATATATATATATATATATATATATATATATGACCGATTTCATCTCAAATCATGCAGGCTGACCGCACCTATCTCTCCGAATCAGCTCAAATTATAGTATATTATTCTACTCGGAAAATAAGCGTATACGTATTTTTTATTTTTCGATAGCATCAAAATTGCATGTGTTATGCTTTTTTCAAAAATGACTCCTCAAATTTCGTTTCTCAAAAATCGAAAACTTTTTTCTTTTTAAATCGTTCTAATTCGTCTTTTTATGGATATTTGAAAATAATTCTGTACATATTCCATGCTGTTGGTGATACTCTTTCGATCTGCCAAGTTCAAAAATTTTTTTACAAAAAATCAAGGATGATATGGAATTTTTTATAAACAATGAAAAATGCTTTTTTCTCAAAAAAGCCATCTTTTTTTTTCCTCAATTTTTTTTTATAGATAGCTAGTCTCAATACCTATATGGTCATATACATGACATTTGGAATATTTTTGTTTTTTAAGAGATATAAACGAAATAAGAAAAAAATTTTATGTCCCCCCATAGCACTGTCGTGCAAGAAAAAATCCTATGTATTTTTCCCTTTTTTATGATTTTTAGACATTTTATTGCTTTTTCTAACTTTCCTGCTAACACGATTCTTTGAGTTGATTTTCTTCTTCTTCTGTTTCTCTTTATTTAACAATTTTGTTAAAGAATGAAGAGCAGTTCGAAAATATCAACCTAAGTTTGTTTGCATTAGAGACAACTAATGAACACGAGGAGATTGTTTTTGCTATGTGGGAAAATGGCCATCTTGTGAAGAAAAGATTAACAATCTCCAATTTTTTTAGCGATCTTTCTTCTTGGACAGTCAAAACAAGCGTTCATTTAAATATTAAAAATATACAAAGAAAAGCTATAAAAGAAGAGAAAGAAATAGCTGCAGCTAACTCAGGTCATCTAGTACTGTATGATGATTTTGCTGAAAATGGGGCAGTGATTCACAGTAACCCTATTCAAGGTACTCACTGGGTTAATCAACAGGTCTCTATTTTCACAGCAGTTTGTTATCAAGGAAAACTAACAAAAACTTTTGCTGTCATCAGTGATGATAGAAAACACGATTCTGCCCATGCCTTGTTAGCAATGGAAAAAATAATTGATTCGATGAAAAATGATTCAACCGATTTAATAGATCAAATATCGATTATAACAGATGGAGCAGCAAGCCACTTTAAAAATCGATTTCAATTGTATGAAATGAAAAATGCTTCCATCAATAAAAAATGGTTGTTTTCAGCTACAGGTCACGGGAAAGGTGCATGTGATGGTGTTGGCGGACTAGTCAAACACTATGCAACTAGACATAATCTTCAGAACAGTCATATTGAATCAATACAAGATGTCAATGCTTTTGTAAGAAAAGTTCAATCTTATACTAATAATATTAAACTAATCTTACTACCAAAAGAAGATATTGAAGTTTTTAGACAAAATAAAATAAAAGCGTGGCTTAAGGCTCCTAAATATAACGGCATTCAGAAAACCCATGTATGGAAAGTAAATGTAGGTAAAAAGAAAAAATCTTATACAGGTCGAACTGCTCTACATTCTTTAACAAAATTGTTAAATAAAGAGAAACAGAAGAAGAAGAAAATCAACTCAAAGAATCGTGTTAGCAGGAAAGTTAGAAAAAGCAATAAAATGTCTAAAAATCATAAAAAAGGGAAAAATACATAGGATTTTTTCTTGCACGACAGTGCTATGGGGGGACATAAAATTTTTTTCTTATTTCGTTTATATCTCTTAAAAAACAAAAATATTCCAAATGTCATGTATATGACCATATAGGTATTGAGACTAGCTATCTATAAAAAAAAATTGAGTAAAAAAAAAGATGGCTTTTTTGAGAAAAAAGCATTTTTCATTGTTTATAAAAAATTCCATATCATCCTTGATTTTTTGTAAAAAAATTTTTGAACTTGGCAGATCGAAAGAGTATCACCAACAGCATCGAATATGTACAGAATTATTTTCAAATATCCATAAAAAGACGAATTAGAACGATTTAAAAAGAAAAAAGTTTTCGATTTTTGAGAAACGAAATTTGAGGAGTCATTTTTGAAAAAAGCATAACACATGCAATTTTGATGCTATCGAAAAATCAAAAAATACGTATACGCTTATTTTCCGAGTAGAATAATATACTATAATTTGAGCTGATTCGGAGAGATAGGTGCGGTCGGCCCGCATGATTTGAGATGAAATCGGTCATATATATTCTCGAGTTTACAGAAAATAACCTATATTTTAATATATAAATGAATAGTTTCTGGGAAATCGTACACAAATAAAAATTATTTTTAATTTCAGAAAAAATGTTCCTTGTAGTATGTGGAATGCATGTAAATTTTGCAAATCTAAAGTTGTTCGGAGCAAAATATGACCATATTTCCATATATATATATATGGAAATATGGTCATATTTTGCTAAAAGTTTTCATAATAAAATCGTAAACCGAAAACTCTAAATCCTAAACTGAACAACCCCAAGCTGAGCATTTTGCAATTAAAAAACTTTGCTATTGTTACGTGGGAGAAAGAGGAGAAAGGGTGCTACTCGTGCTATTTGCACGTGTCACTTAAAGCACGTGATTCTTTGGTGGTTGGGGTGTATTGGGGAGAGAATAAGCAAATCGAGTGTTCGGTTAATGGTTCTTTTATTGGGCTGATGTGAGAGTGAGAATGTGCGTGCGCGATTTCCCTGCTCAAGCCGAAGCCGCCGTGCGAAGCGCATACTGCCTCAGCGTTTTGGCTTTATCACGCCTCGCTATCTTGTGGACACAGGACACATGTGTCCGCGAGCACGGATGCTGGGATACGTCCGTGAAACTATTAAAAAATGGCAATCGGCAGTAAACAAATTTATATAATAGAATTATTAACCTTAAACTCAAACTAAGTAATTTGAAATAAAAAATTTTCATAATATAATTATAAACCTAAACCCTAAAGCCAACCACCCGACGTGGAGCATTTTGCAATTAAAAAATTTTAATAAGAAAATCGTAAACCATAAACTCTAAACCCAAGATGAGCAATGCTCAGTAAATAAATTTAAAAAATAGAATTTTTAACCTTAAATCCTAAACCCTAAACCCAATTAATCCAAGCCAATTAATCAACAAATTTCATAATAAAATCGTAAACCCTAAACCCAACTACGCTGATCTGAGCATTTTGCAATAAAAACGTTATAATTCCTTAACTGCAAATTACTCGGCTTGGATTAAACGGATTTTGGGATATTTGGGTTCAGAGTTTAGGGCTAACGATTTTATTATTAAAATTATTTATTTGCATGGTGCTCAGCTCGGGGTAGTTGGGTTTAAGGTTTATGATTTTATTATTGAAATTATTTATTTGCAAAATTCTCTGCTCAGCGTAGTTGGATTTATGGTTTACGATTTCATAATGAAAATTGTTTAATTCCAAATTACTCTACAGCTTGGGTTTTTTGGATTTTGTGTATAGGGCTTAGGTTTTATTATTAATATTATTTATTTGCAAAAGGCTCAGCTCGGGGTAGTTGGGTTTAGTGTTTAAAATTTAGAATTTTTGTGTAATATTTAAATTTTTTTATTGCATAATTCCACAATTAAGGAAATTGGTGTTAGGGTTTAGGATTTAGGGTTTATCGTTTAATTTTTAAAATTTTTTAATTGCAAAATGCTGAGCTTGGGGTATTTGTGTTTAGGGTCTAAGGTTAACAATTCTATTATATAAATTTGTTTACTGCCAATTGCCCAGTTTGGCTTATTTGGGTTTTGAATTTATAACTGCTTACGATTTTATTAATAGTATATTTCGACACGGGTGCGGAAGTAGATTATTTGCCTCATGTGACATTTTTCGCTCGAGTGAAGCGAGACCTTGTTCTTGTTTTATTAGTCCTGGTATTTTGTGAGCCCCCCTGATGAAAATCTGATGAACACTCAAAGTATATTATTCTAGACACTTGAATTTTCCTCGACGTTTTTCATCGTTGTGTAACCTACAGAATAAGAAAAAGTTTGTTCGGAAGTGCTAGATTAAAAAAAAAATTTTCCGATTTTCGGTGTCTACAAAGTGCACATTTTGGCGGATTTCGTCGCATAACATTCTACGTGAAATAAATATTTTTTTGTAATTTGACTGCACTGTTTTTTTTTATTTATTATTACACATGATTTACTAACTTATTCTTCGAAAATAGGTTGAAAATCACGAAAGAATGAAAAAACGTGTAAAAAACGTTAATAACTTTTGGTGCGTTGCTTTAAAACGTTGCACCACATTGGATTTTGTATTCTAACAGCTGAAGGAACGTATACTAAGAATTTCAGACATGTGTTCAAAATATAAAAAAAAAAATTTTTATATTAAAATCCGAAGTTTGTGAGATTAGCCCATATCAATAAAATCGTGTCCATGTCCCTGCAATTAGACGGTATTGACTTGAAATTATCCGTTTAATAGGTTGGTACGCTCCTTCTAGCAGAATTACCGGCCCTTTACAAACCGCTTATACTGGCATTGGAGGGCTCAGCTCTTAAGGGTACCTTGTGACCTCGCTGACCTTGTGAAGACAAAGCTTCTTCAAGCGGCCAGATCAAAAGAGGCGGCAGACGCAGAAGAAGCTCGCGGATTTTTCGCGCAGTCGCAGTACCGCAAATATGGACACCGTAGCTCCGAAGAGACCAACAGATGACGTGATCGTTCTACAATTGTCTCACGTAGTACCAGCAAGCCATGCTGTTATAACTACAATAAATACGGCCCTTACTCCAAAAATTGCCGCTCTCCGCGACGGCAAGGTGCAAACGTCTGCACAGCAGAAACCAAAGATTGCGACGACTCCGATCCGTTTGACTCCATATGCGCACTTCTTACCGTAAACGACGTTGGCGCCACCAAACCTCACGACTAATCGTAGACTTCAGAGTATCCAAACATATGTCTCACGACCAAAGTATTATGTCTAACCTCCGAAAGCCGAGCACGTAGCACGTCACGGTTGCAAACAAAATAAAGGCACCCGTGCACGTCGAAGAAGAAGTGATGCTCGAGATAGTCAATCCAGCATGAAAATCGAACATATGTCTTCAGGACGTCTTACACGTACCTAAAATCTCCTCTAATTTGTTATCGGTGAGTGCGATAGCAAAAGTTGTGTTTGAAGGAGACATCTGTGTAGTGCTAAACAAAGCTGAGAAAATAGTACTGCAAAGCCGTTTAAGTGTCAGTAATATCTACAGAGTAACATTGTACACACCAAAACAAAAGATTTATTTTGCACAAGATCAGGTGACAGAGTCAGCGTTCAAGACTGCTTGTCATAAAAATATTGCTATTTGGTACCGAAGATTAGCTCACCACAATACAGCTTATCTAAAGCAACTAAAGAAATGGTGCGGCTGCCGGCATAAACTTTAGTGAAAATGAAGTATCACCATGTGAAACGTGTGTGGTAGGTAAGTTGGCTAAGAAGCCATTCCACCTGAATGAGAAACGTACATCAAAACAACTATAATTACTACACAGTGACTTATGTCAGATGGATGACGCATCAATTGGAAAATCAAAATATTTCCTTAATTTTCTAGACGATTACTTCGGGAAAATCTTTGTTTATTTTATTAAAAATAAAAGTGAAGTGCCTGCAGTGTTTAAAAGCTTCATCACATTTGCTCAAAATCAAACTAATTCAAAAATAAAATTTTTTTCAGCTCACCTAAACCCTAATTAATCTTGGTAAGATAACCAAATGAAGAAATAAAAACGTTTTCACGACTAATATTCACTTTTCTTTTATATCTTGGTACAAAAGAAACAATCTTGTAATAAATTTTTTAAGTATGGATGAAATCGCTGATATTCCTAATGACTCTGAATCTGTTGATATGTTATGTGGTTCTGATGTCGAAGACGATTCCGAAAGTGTAGAAGAGGAAGGTAATTCCGACTCGGAGTGTTCTGATGAGAATGATTCTAGAGAGTTTATTGATACTGATAATTGGGTGAAGAGTGAAAAAACCATAGATGATTTTTCATTTATTGAAACTTTTGGTCCAAATATTCCAGACAATGTAAGCACACATTTAGATATATTTTTATGTTTGTTTCCTAATGATCTATTAGATTTAGTTGTTGAGCAACGAACCTTTATTCACTACAAAAGAAAAATAAAGCTAAATCAATAACTAAAGACGAATTATTAACTTTTCTTGCTATTAATATTTTTTCATACTACAAAAAGCTAAAATTTATATGCTTCATTGGCGAAGAATGAAAGATCTTCAAAATCATTGATTGATAAACTGTACACAAATCGTAAAGAATTTTAAATCCAGTAATATTTCAATTTTTGCCCGCCATCTTGGATCCGCCATTTTGAATTTTAAAAATCTGAGTTTAGCTTCATAATCAGCCACCCCGAAAACCCATTTATACAATTTTTAGCGAAATCCAATAATATTTCCATTTTTGGCCGCCATCTTAGATCTACCATTTAGAATTTTCAAAATATGAGTTTAGATTCGTAATCAGCGACTCCGAAAACCCCCTATATTCAATTCTTAGCGGAATCCAGTAATCTCTGAAGTTTTGGACGCCATATTGGATCCGACATTTTTAATTTTCAAAACCTGATTTCAGATTCGTAATATGCGACCCCAAAAACCTCTGAATACGAATTTTCAGCGAAATACAGTGACATTACAATTTTTGGCCGCTATCTTGGATCCGCCATTTTTAATTTTCAAAATCTGAGTTCAAATTCGTAATCAGTGACCCCGAAAACCCCGATATACACATTGTTAGGCCAATTCAATTATACGTTTTCCTGCGATTGCACCTTTTTCATAACTATACTATAGTAGCCACCGTGCCGCAAAGGATTAAGACTCAACTCACTGCGGTCCATCATAGTTATATTCAAAACCAAGTAACCTTATCTAAAATGATCCACTAACTTTTTCGGCGTCGATGAATTAAATACCTTGTATGCATCTGTCGCATTCGCTCATCCACCATGCAGCTCAACTAGTCTTGATAATATTTTTGGCGATATGTGCATCGATCAACCTAATCAATTTAATTTTAAACCGATATCGTGATATATATTTTTCTTTGATCTCTTCTCCCCTTTGTTACAATGATTTTTAACCTATCATTTACAAATTTTTCTTATCCATCTCTTTAGAAACAAGAATTTATTATTTCAATCAATAAATGTACCTCGCCATCCTCTCCCGCCGAAACTCGGCCCACTGCCAATCTTTCACGTTTAATCAAAATTTTTTATAAGATTGTGTCAGATCAGATTATGAGCGATCTTGAAAATCATAGTTTGTTGTCCCTTTTTCATTGAGGCTTTTGCTCCAATCATAGCACGCAGACCGCACTCTTACACCTTTCAAATACGCCTCAGTCTATACACGGAGGTAATAAAGCTCGTCTCCTACTACTGGCTATCTATTCATACCGTGTTCTTAATATTTGTTCCATTTCACTTTTTCGTGCTAAAGATTTTACTATACCTACACTATATATATTACTAACAGAAATTTTAATTAGTATGTTACAAATATATACTACTTGGAAGAAATTAAATAAACATTATAAGTAGAAACAATTAAGCTTGGGATTATACCGTTATACAGTGCGTCTCATAACTATAGAAACACCAAAAATTTTTACATATAAATGTGTGTATTATACCTTTTCTTAAAAAACCTGTAACTTTCAAAGCAAGAAACCAAGGATAATTTTAAAAATATCAAATAAAAGGCAATTTTATTCTCTTTAAGACGTTACCAAAATATTGTGTCTACATTAACTTATGAGAAATTCACGGATGGTTTAAACAAAACTTGAAAACTAGATAAAAAATTAACATTGATTTAAATGGGTCTAAAAATTTAAAGTGTTTCTATAGTTATGAAACAACGATAACTTCTTTAATGTTAATGCAAAAGAAATATTCTAGTAATGTTTTAAAGAGAATATATTTTCCATTCATCGGCTTTTTGTAAAATTATCCTCGGATTTTTGCTTCCAAAGTTACTGGTTCTTTAAAAAAAGGTATAATATACACATTTAAACGTGAAAATTTGTGGTATTTCTATAGTTAGGAGACGCACTGTAGTATATTTTAACCAATATCAGAGCAATAAATAGCTGTAAATATGTGCCTTTTAGGTTAGGAAAGACATTTTTTTGACTTTTTATGCGGACATAAGCTAAGAAAGTGGAGTACAATATAAATGTATAACCTATTTTATGTGTGAAAAACAGCGAAAAAATGAGAATAAAATAGTGGTTCAGGGTTTTGAGTATCGCATACCACTTTAAAAATTATTAAAAAATTCACACAAGTAATAAAGCAAATTGGGAACACGAAGAAATTTTTTCTTGAATTTTTTAACACACGTCAATTAGTAAAGAAAATGTTTGAAATTTTAAAATACAATTTTGAGGTTATATTTACTGATGAAAGTATCCTAGAAAAATTCCATAAAATTTGGTGATAAAAAGTTAAGCTACCGTGGAAGTTTCAGCCAAAACGACCGCGAACAGCCGGAGAAAGAAATAACAGAGTAAAAAAACACAATTTTAAGACTAGCGCATAATGGGCCGAGGGTGGTGGTGGGGAGCAAAAAGAAATCTTAAAAATTATATTTTTGTAATACAAATCAAGAAAAAATATCCAAAAATTCCGAAACGGCGCAGGTTAATTTAACATTGTTAATCGGCTAGAGCCTTTGTTCTCATATTTTTATTACCAATGTTCATCAATATATTGCGAGCGTTAAATTAAATGCTAATTTTTGCATCAGCGTTATTTTCTTACACAATCATTTTTTTTTCTGTGTTCATACTTTTATGCGTATATTTGTAAAAAAAACTCTTATTCAAATTCTTAATTAGCACTACGTTACTACGTTGTGATACTAACAATTACTTTACGTTATAATTTTTATGTACATTTTTTTGCGACATTCGACCTATGCATTGGCGATTAAATTTGATATCAATCAATACATCTCTCTCTCTCTCTCTCTCTCTCTCTCTCTCTCTCTCTCTCTCTCTCTCTCTCTCTCTCTCTCTCTCTCTCTCTCTCTCTCTCTTTCTTTCTCTCTCTCTCTCTCTCTCTCTCTCTCTCTCTCTCTCTCTCTCTCTCTCTCTCTCTCTCTCTTTCTTTCTCTCTCTCTCTCTCTCGATCTCTCTCGGCACTTGACCAGGAGACTAGTGATGCACCTACCTACCTACCTACCTACCTACCTACCTACCTACCTACCTAAACCACCCACCCACCCACAGTGATTTTTTGTCACCTACAATAACTGGAGTAAAATAGCAGCATTTAATTTGAAAATTTTAAAAAAGGTAGCATTTTACTATCTCTTGGTTCAGTTCTTTGCACAGAACATAACGAGCTTTACATTCCGAGATATTTGAGGTTATATATTTTCTTAAATTTCTTTTTCATCGCTTATATTTCGAGAATGGCACGGTCATCTTTGTCCAAACAGGGCTAATTTTTTTCGTCTTTTAATGAAGATTTGAAATTAAAAAAGAAATTTAGAGATTCGTCAACTCGTTTCCTTTTCTCGTTTTCGAGTTTTCTGGTATGTTAGAAATATTATGATCAATTTAGTGTAAATGCATTAAAAGGAGCATAAAATTACCTGTCTTGTAGAACCACAAATTTTGGATAGGCTCTTTCACTTCTTTTCTTATACACGAAAAAAATCATATTTAGTTTAAACGGTTATATCTCGGAAATCTATGATGGCAAATCGTTCACAAAATTTTAAATGATTAGGAATTCAGTGAATCTACGTACTCACATCTGATTACAACGACTATTACCTACCGTTCTGTAATATTAGTAAAAATGTATCATTTATCCAACCATCAATGATAAAAAGTATACCTATTTTGAGGTATTAATTAGAAAGAGATATAGTAATTTAAAATTAATTTATTAGAACAATAATTTCATATTGGAACAATTAATTTAGTTTGAGGAATCTAAGTGCCAATGAATTGGTAGCGGTTTTTAATTTTTTTGATACCATAGAAGTAATAT
Organism: Gastracanthus pulcherrimus; assembly: GCA_949152435.1. Classification (NCBI taxonomy): domain Eukaryota; kingdom Metazoa; phylum Arthropoda; class Insecta; order Hymenoptera; family Pteromalidae; genus Gastracanthus; species Gastracanthus pulcherrimus. The sequence continues at coordinate 52,720,025 of OX424576.1, forward strand.
TATCGATTAAGTGATAATGTATTTGAAAGAGCATAAAATACCTATCTTTTCTAACCCGAAATTTTGTATTAAGATATTATTCCTTGTTTCGATATTCACTAAATCGTCATTTTGTTTCAAAGGTTATATCTGTGAAATATAAGAATGAAAATTTTTGAAAATAATTGAGATGATTAGGAAGACAGATAAGAATATTCTGTAAAATGAGACTTTATCATTTTCTTTTGAAGAGAAAAAAATATGTTTGTAAAATAAATTGATTTTTATTTAGTAGCGAATACTGGGATATATCGGCAGTATTTGATCTGAAACTTTCCAATATGGTAGCTCTTTGCTGTCTATTGAACGAGTTATTTGCCCAGATCACAACGACCTTTATATTTCGAGATATTTAAGGTTATCTACTTTTTATATTATAAAGCAATGAACTGCAGACTTATATCGCGAATTCTCCATGTCGGCGCACGTGATTGTGGCCAAAAGCATATTTGGCTGTTCACGCTCGGGAAGCTCAAAAGAAAATAGACGCTCACATGCAGAAAAGCCGGTACTATATACGCGTGCGTGCGAGTTATGCCACAGTGGCGGATTTCATGGGAGTGCGCTTTTTCTCTATACTAGGCAATGCAATGCAATGCAATACGACGCGTTGTGATGCAAGAGCGAGCCCCGCAACGTGCGCTAGACCTATTCGTTAGATATACGCTTGGCTGACCAATTTGCCGAATGGACAATGAAAGAATCATAACCTATCAGTTTGTGTGCCTCGGCGAGGGTTCGAGTTTGGCTGCCTTTTTTGCAGTTTATCGATGAACGTGTTGTTTTTTATTTTTCAACGTCTCTCTTTCTCATGGAGCAATGCACCGCCGCATAACTGCAAAAGGAAAGTGACACGGTAGCAGTACGGGAGCGTGACCGGGCCAAGTTTATTCCTGGCTGCACCCCCGCGGCTCGATAACGCGAATAATCGACCGACATTTATACGGCTCACGAGTACGCGTGAGCGAGTTGACTGTTTAAAAATCGAAAAGTCATTTAAATCGACATGCGTAGCGGAAAACTAACCGAATTTCGCATTCACAGCTCACTGCGATGTCGCGTGGATGTCGGAGGAAAAAATGAAAGATTTCTATTATCTATTGTAGGTTTGTTTGAATTGTCTAGAAGGATTCACTTGTGACAACGATAAACGTACTCGTATCTTAATAATAAGTGTACTAACGACTGTGAGACATAAGTATTAATACAAAGATAATTTTCAAGTATTTAAATAACAGCCGACTGTAACGACTTTTTCAGTTTCTTTACGACGGGAGGATAAATTTTTGAAACTTTATTCGTACACGGAGAGAATTTTCTAATAAAAATTATGACGAAATTCGCAGTAAAAATTACCGTGAATGACTATAAAGCTGGGACACTCTAACTTTCCGGCAGTTTTTATTGATATTTACGATAAATTTTACCGTACTGAAGGGTAAAATTTGCCTGCCGTAGAGTAAAAGTTCCCTGTACGAATCTTAGAGAAAACCAAATTTGTGGTAAAATTTGTACGAAATATTTTTTAAAAATCTGGATTTTCTTTCAATTGTTGTAGCAGTATCATTAATACTTAAATAAGTACATTTATACACATTTATATTTGAGGTAACCTAAAATGTGTACACGCTCAGTTTTTTCCTTTATCAGCTGTCTTCTTTTTCTCAAATCAGGCAAATTTTACCATTCAGTGCGGTAAAATTTATAGTCTGTGCAGTAAAATTTGTAGTAAAATATCAGTAAAAAGTGCCAGAAAGTAGGACTGTCCCAGCTTTATAGTTATTTACGGTAATTTTTACCCTGAATTTCGTTATAATTTTTATTAGAAAATTCTCTCTGTGTATAAAACTTACAAACAATCTTTTGTAAATTTTAATTATATTTTACTGCTAAACAATTGTTTATTACACTAAATCATGTCATTATCATAAACTTAAATCTTAAGGTGGTTCTCTAGTAATATTTTACCAAAAATTTGAAAAAAAATTGTTGTTAAAAAAGTCAGTTGAACTATTAACTTCCCAAGTAAAATTATTTTAATGATGGTATTGTTAAATATTTGATTATTACTTATATACAAAACTGTTAATATACAAAATTATAATTAAATAGAAAGTCTCTCGAAAAGATTCTCCAAACACGGCCAAACGCTTACACAAGCCACACGATCCGATCTCCTGCTAATCGTCACGATCCTCGCTGTTCAATCGCCAATAGCCCTCTTCCCGTCTCTTGCTCATCCTGCCCTTTTGCCCATAGCTGACGTCACAGCGCCATCTCGAGTCTCAGACCACAACTCTCTCTCTCTCACTCACTCTGTCTCTCACATACACACATACAATCATACTAAACAGATTTATTTCTAACAGTATTAATTTTCTTTTCAGTGAAAACCAAACGCTATACAAAAAGATCTTTTTGGCATTTTACGTTATTTTTTTTACTTTTATGCATTAATTTACGTTTTTCAGTAAGTGAATAATAATTCAAGTTTTGGAGGTTAAATACTGTATCACACTATTCAGATGTGTTCTAACAGTTATTGATATGTAAAATATATTTATAATCAATAGTTTTCTAAAATAATAGTGAGTTTATTCAATAAAGCCACTATTTTGATAAAACAATGTTTTCTCACTAATTTGTTTTCTAAACTTTAATTTTATGCACACGAAATTAATGAATCCAACTAAAATTTTAGGAAAATATTCTTCAAAGTATTTAGAATAAAAGTGTAAACAACTTTATTATTAAAAGCCATTACACGTAAAATTGTTGTAAAATCTAGTGTTTCTTAAGCCAAATCATAAATCAATAAAATTTTATTTTTAAAAATTAATAATAAATTTGAGAGAAAAACAAAATGCACACTTTTTTATATAATTAAAAGAAGGTATCCTAAAAATTTCATTCGGGTTAAAAAATTAGGTGTGCATCGGGATGACTTTCATTGTAACCCTATTTTTATTCAAATTTAACACACTTCCTAGTATAACTCTGAATCAAGAGAGCTAATGGCTAAAAATTGTATATAACTTCACAATATCAGTACAAATATGGTATGTAAGTATCGATTAATAAAAATCAAAACTGAATTTTTTATTTTACTAGAGAGCCACCTTGGTGTATGATCCCTGTAGAGCTTTAACCATGATTTTTAGCTGAAAACAATAAATACACAGATAATAATTTTGTTAATAACATTTTTCACAAGTATATATACTATTTCACCACATTTCACCTTAAAAATGCCTCCTTCGCTATGATATATCTTAGATAATCGACCGACACCTTTATTTTCATACGCGCAGCCTCTTGGCATCTAGGTTTATGAAACTAGTTCTATCAGGGCTCAAATTACTTGCAATTAATCCAGCTAGTGAATAAAGCTATACGTAATATTTATTTTTTGCTTGCACAATTTCCAGAAGTATTTTACCATCTCTGATAACAAAAAAAAATTGAAAAATCACTTATATTTCCATTTATCTTATAATACTTACATATTAAATATAAATTGCTAAATAGCTTTATCCACTAGCTGGATCAATTAGAATCATTTTGAACCCCAGTAGACCTTTATTCATTCCTTTGGCTGGTTAGGAGGCTGCGCGCAGGATCTCAAAATACAAACTTGAGTAAGAACGGGTAAAATTTATTGTTTGTTTATATACGAATTCATTTAAATAGTATAACCTCATTCGCAAATACATAACTTATATAAAGTATATATAATAACCAATTAAAATTTGTACGTCGGCACGATGGTATATTCTTTATATACCTATCATTTTGACATCACATAACACTGCAATGTATAAAAAATACAGAAACATAAAATACTTTTGAAAATTGTTTGTTAATTTTGAAAAATGTTTTAAAATTTTGAAAATTTTTTTTGAATTATGAATATTTTTTTTAAATTTGAAAGTTTTGAGTAAATTTTGAAAATTATTTGTAAATTTGGAAAATTTTTTGTAAACTTTGAAAATTTTTTGTGAATTTTGAATACTTTTTGTAAATTTTGAAAGTTTGAACAAATTTTGTAAATTTAGAAAAATTTTTAAAAATTTTTAAAAATTTTGAAAATTTTTTGTGAATATTTTAAATAATTTGTAATTTTTAAAAGTTTTTTGTAAATTTTGAAAGTTTTGAGTAATGTTTGTAAATTTTGAAAATTTGTAGTAAATTATAAATATTTTTTGTGAATTTAAAATTTTTTTTGTAAATATTGAAAATTTTTTGTGTATTTTGAATATTTCTTGTAAATTT
>OX424576.1:52724535-52829535 GCA_949152435.1 Gastracanthus pulcherrimus
AAATTTTGAAAATTTTTAGTAAATTTTGAAAATTTTTAGTAAATTTTGAAAATTTTTAGTAAATTTTGAAAATTTATAGTAAATTTTGAAAATTTTTAGTAAATTTTGAAAATTTTTAGTAAATTTAAAAATTTTTGACAATATGGATTATTATTTACAAAATTTTGAAAATTTTTTTTAATTTTAGAAATTTTTTGTAATTTTTGGAAATTGTTTGTTAATAGTGACATATTGTAGTACTATTTGAAAAAATTTTGAATACTTTTTGTAAATTTTGAAAGTTTGAACAAATTTTGTAAATTTAGAAAAATTTTTAAAAATTTTTTAAAATTTTGAAAATTTTTTGTGAATATTTTAAATAATTTGTAATTTTTAAAAGTTAATTTTGAAAGTTTTGAGTAATGTTTGTAAATTTTGAAAATTTGTAGTAAATTATAAATATTTTTTGTGAATTTAAAATTTTTTTTGTAAATATTGAAAATTTTTTGTGTATTTTGAATATTTCTTGTAAATTTTGAAAGTTTAGAATAAATTTTGAAAATTTGTTGTAAATTCTGAAAATTTTATGTAAATTTTTAAATTCTTGTGTAAATTTTGGAAATGGTTTGTAATTTTAAAAGTTTTTTGTAAATTTTGCAAATTTTTTGTAAATTCTGAAAATTGTTAAAATTAAAAAAAAGTTTTTAATTTTGAAATTTTTTGTAAATTTTGAAAATTTTTTGGTTATTTTGAAAATTTTTTATAAATTTTGAAAATTTTTTTGTGAATTTTGAATACTTTTTGTAAATTTTGAAAGTTTGAAACAAAATTTGTAAATTTAGAAAAGTTTTTAAAAATTTTTAAAAATTTTGAAAATTTTTTGTGAATATTTAAATAATTTGTAATTTTTAACAGTTTTTTGTAAATTTTGAAAGTTTTGAGTAATGTTTGTAAATTTTGAAAATTTGTAGTAAATTATAAATATTTTTTGTGAATTTAAAATTTTTTTTGTAAATATTGAAAATTTTTTGTGTATTTTGAATATTTCTTGTAAAATTTTGAAAGTTTAGAATAAATTTTGAAAATTTGTTGTAAATTCTGAAAATTTTATGTAAATTTTTAAATTCTCTTGTAAATTTTGGAAATTGGTTTGTAATTTTAAAAGTTTTTTCGTAAATTTTTCAAATTTTTTGTAAATTCTGAAAATTGTTTGGAAATTTTGAAAATTTTTTGTAAATATTGAAAATTTTTTGTGTATTTTGAATATTTCTTGTAAATTTTGAAAGTTTAGAATTAATTTTGAAAATATGTTGTAAATTCTAAAATTTTATGTAAATTTTTAAAATTCTTGTGTAAATTTTGGAAATGGTTTGTAATTTTAAAAGTTTTTTGTTACATTTTTCAAATTTTTTGTAAATTCTGAGAAAATTGTTTGGAAATTTTGAAAATTTTTTGTGTATTTTGAATATTTCTTGTAAATTTTGAAAGTTTAGAATTAATTTTGAAAATATGTTGTAAATTCTGAAAATTTTATGTAAATTTTTAAATTCTTGTGTAAATTTTGGAAATGGTTTGTAATTTTAAAAGTTTTTTGTAAATTTTGCAAATTTTTTGTAAATTCTGAAAATTGTTAAAATTAAAAAAAAAGTTTTTTAATTTTGAAAATTTTTTGTAAATTTTGAAAATTTTTTGGTAATTTTGAAAATTTTTTATAAATTTTGAAAATTTTTTGTGAATTTTGAATACTTTTTGTAAATTTTGAAAGTTTGAACAAAATTTGTAAATTTAGAAAAATTTTTAAAAATTTTTAAAAATTTTGAAAATTTTTTGTGAATATTTTAAATAATTTGTAATTTTTAAAAGTTTTTTGTAAATTTTGAAAGTTTTGAGTATGTTTGTAAATTTTGAAAATTTGTAGTAAATTATAAATATTTTTTGTGAATTTAAAATTTTTTTTGTAAATATTGAAAATTTTTTGTGTATTTTGAATATTTCTTGTAAATTTTGAAAGTTTAGAATAAATTTTGAAAATTTGTTGTAAATTCTGAAAATTTTATGTAAATTTTTAAATTCTCTTGTAAATTTTGGAAATGGTTTGTAATTTTAAAAGTTTTTCGTAAATTTTTCAAATTTTTTGTAAATTCTGAAAATTGTTTGGAAATTTTGAAAATTTTTTGTAAATATTGAAAATTTTTTGTGTATTTTGAATATTTCTTGTAAATTTTGAAAGTTTAGAATTAATTTTGAAAATATGTTGTAAATTCTAAAATTTTATGTAAATTTTAAAATTCTTGTGTAAATTTTGGAAATGGTTTGTAATTTTAAAAGTTTTTTGTACATTTTTCAAATTTTTTGTAAATTCTGAAAATTGTTTGGAAATTTTGAAAATTTTTTGAAAATATTGAAAATTTTTTGAAAATATTGAAAATTTTTTGTGTATTTTGAATATTTCTTGTAAATTTTGAAAGTTTAGAATTAATTTTGAAAATATGTTGTAAATTCTGAAAATTTTATGTAAATTTTTAAATTCTTGTGTAAATTTTGGAAATTGTTTGTAATTTTAAAAGTTTTTCGTAAATTTTTCAAATTTTTTGTAAATTCTGAAAATTGTTTGGAAATTTTGAAAATTTTTTTGTAAATATTGAAAATTTTTTGTGTATTTTGAATATTTCTTGTAAATTTTGAAAGTTTAGAATTAATTTTGAAAATATGTTGTAAATTCTAAAATTTTATGTAAATTTTTAAATTCTTGTGTAAATTTTGGAAATGGTTTGTAATTTTTAAAGTTTTTTGTACATTTTTCAAATTTTTTGTAAATTCTGAAAATTGTTTGGAAATTTTGAAAATTTTTTGAAAATATTGAAAATTTTTTGAAAATATTGAAAATTTTTTGTGTATTTTGAATATTTCTTGTAAATTTTGAAAGTTTAGAATTAATTTTGAAAATATGTTGTAAATTCTGAAAATTTTATGTAAATTTTTAAATTCTTGTGTAAATTTTGGAAATGGTTTGTAATTTTAAAAGTTTTTTGTAAATTTTGCAAATTTTTTGTAAATTCTGAAAATTGTTAAAATTAAAAAAAAAGTTTTTTAATTTTGAAAATTTTGAAAATTTTTTGGTAATTTTGAAAATTTTTTATAAATTTTGAAAATTTTTTATAAATTTTGAAAATTTTTTGTGAATTTTGAATACTTTTTGTAAATTTTGAAAGTTTGAACAAAATTTGTAAATTCAGAAAAATTTTTAAAAATTTTTAAAAATTTTGAAAATTTTTTGTGAATATTTTAAATAATTTGTAATTTTTAAAAGTTTTTTGTAAAGTTTGAAAGTTTTGAGTAATGTTTGTAAATTTTGAAAATTTGTAGTAAATTATAAATATTTTTTGTGAATTTAAAATTTTTTTTGTAAATATTGAAAATTTTTTGTGTATTTTGAATATTTCTTGTAAATTTTGAAAGTTTAGAATAAATTTTGAAAATTTGTTGTAAATTCTGAAAATTTTATGTAAATTTTTTAAATTCTTGTGTAAATTTTGGAAATGGTTTGTAATTTTAAAAGTTTTTTCGTAAATTTTTCAAATTTTTTGTAAATTCTGAAAATTGTTAAAATTAAAAAAAATTTTTTTAATTTTGAAAATTTTTTGTAAATTTTGAAAATTTTTTTGTAAATTTTGAAAATATTTTGTAAATTGTGAAAATTTTTTGTAAATTTTGAAAATTTTTTGTAAATTTTGAAAATTTTTTGTAAATTTTGAAAATTTTTTGTAATTTTGAAAATTTTTTGCCAATTTAGAGAATTTTTTGTAAGTTTAGAATATTTCTTGTAAATTACGAAAATTTTGAGTAAATTTTGAAAAATTTTAGTAAATTTTTAAATTTTTAAAAATTTTGAAAATTTTTAGTAAATTTTGAAAATTTTTAGTAAATTTTGAAAATTTTTAGTAAATTTTGAAAATTTTTAGTAAATTTTGAAAATTTTTAGTAAATTTTGAAAATTTTTAGTAAATTTTGAAAATTTTTAGTAAATTTTGAAAATTTTTAGTAAATTTAAAAATTTTTGCCAATATGGATTATTATTTACAAATTTTGAAAATTTTTTTTAATTTTTAGAAATTTTTTGTAATTTTTGGAAATTGTTTGTTAATAGTGACATATTGTAGTACTATTTGAAAAAATTTTGAATACTTTTTGTAAATTTTAAAAATTTGAACAAATTTTGTAAATTTAGAAAAATTTTTAAAAATTTTTTAAAATTTTGAAAATTTTTTGTGAATATTTTAAATAATTTGTAATTTTTAAAAGTTTTTTGTAAATTTTGAAAGTTTTGAGTAATGTTTGTAAATTTTGAAAATTTGTAGTAAATTATAAATATTATTTGTGAATTTAAAATTTTTTTTGTAAATATTGAAAATTTTTTGTGTATTTTGAATATTTCTTGTAAATTTTGAAAGTTTAGAATAAATTTTGAAAATTTGTTGTAAATTCTGAAAATTTTATGTAAATTTTTAAATTCTTGTGTAAATTTTGGAAATGGTTTGTAATTTTAAAAGTTTTTTGTAAATTTTTCAAATTTTTTGTAAATTCTGAAAATTGTTTGGAAATTTTTGAAAATTTTTTGTAAATATTGAAAATTTTTTGTGTATTTTGAATATTTCTTGTAAATTTTGAAAGTTTAGAATTAATTTTGAAAATATGTTGTATATTCTAAAATTTTATGTAAATTTTTAAATTCTTGTGTAAATTTTGGAAATGGTTTGTAATTTTAAACGTTTTTTGTAAATTTTGCAAATTTTTTGTAAATTCTGAAAATTGTTAAAATTAAAAAAAAATTTTTTTAATTTTGAAAATTTTTTGTAAATTTTGAAAATTTTTTGTAAATTTTGAAAATTTTTTGTAAATTTTGAAAATATTTTGTAAATTTTGAAAATATTTTGTAAATTTTGAAAATTTTTTGTAAATTTTGAAAATTTTTTGTAAATTTTGAAAATTTTTTTGTAAATTTTGAAAATTTTTTGTAAATTTTGAAAATTTTGAAAATTTTTTGTAAATTTTGAAAATTTTTTGTAAATTTTGAAAATTTTTTGTAAATTTTGAAAATTTTTTGCCAATTTAGAGAATTTTTTGTAAGTTTAGAATATTTCTTGTAAATTACGAAAATTTTGAGTAAATTTTGAAAAATTTTAGTAAATTTTGAAATTTTTAAAAATTTTCAAAATTTTGTAAATTTTTTAAATTTTGAAAATTTTTAGTAAATTTTGAAAATTTTTAGTAAATTTTGAAAATTTTTAGTAAATTTTGAAAATTTTTAGTAAATTTTGAAAATATTTAGTAAATTTGGAAAATTTTTAGTAAATTTAAAAATTTTTGCAAATATGGATTATTATTTACAAATTTTGAAAATTTTTTTTAATTTTTAGAAATTTTTTGTAATTTTTGGAAATTGTTTGTTAATAGTGACATATTGTAGTACTATTTGAAAAAATTTCGAAAATTGAAGGCATCGATTCTAATACGTCCTTAGAGCTCGGCCCGGCTGCCGTTATATCAAAATTGACGTCATGGTGACCAAAATTTGCAATTTTAAGGAAATGAATTTTAAAAAATAGTATCGTGCAGAGGATCAAAAATGGCAACTTTTTGTATATATACTTTGTTTGTACAATGTTTAGTATTTGAAAAAAAAAATAAAATCGGCAAAATTTTAAATCTTATTTGCACCATGTTTTTTAAACGTAGCTCGCTGCAGCTCCGTCAAATATGAACGGATCTTGCTTATTTTTTGCATAGACTCGTAAAATAGTCTAGCGCTGCTAATAAACTGATAGATAGTTAAATATTAAATATTTTTCATTCAACAATTTAATTGCAAACCAGTGAGCTACCTTTTATATGGTATGTTCAACGAAAAAAAGTATCGAGGGAAGTTTAAGACTCAACTAACTTTCAACGAGACATTTGTTTGTTAACATTTGAAGAAGTTTCTCAGAAAATTTCAGATGAATTGGATGAAAAGTGGCAAAGATAGAGCGATTTTGCCAAACTTGCACGATGCGCGCGAACATTAGCGGGTCTGCGCGATACATGACGGTCAGTGTATGTCAGTCATAGAATAAGAAATAATTTAAGAAACATGATAAAAGTTATCCTGAAATAAACGAAACAAAGTCGAACTCGTTTTGCATTGAAATCACACTGATTTTCTTGTTCGTTTACAAACTGCATTTATTCACAAATTTGTTAAATTCTTTAATCTTTTTAAAAAACGTTTTACTTGCTAAATAAATTATAAGCATAATGTCGATCAATATAGGACGTAAAAGAATTAGAAATGAGCATGCATGGAAAAAAACTATTAATAAAAGTTGTAAAAATAAAGTAAGTAAAATATCGTAAGACGTGTTATAAAAAAGAATTTCTGTTGCAAATATGATTGAATGACATGTATATAAAACTCGAAATTAATTAAAACGAAGAACTCTCTAAATTGTTATGCTGTTGTGAAATATTATTTAAATAAACAATTTGAGGTTAATTATTTTAATTACTTATGCATCCCATGCGTTAATCAACTTCCACACCCGTGTCAAAATGCACTATTTTCAAATCATTTAAAATGAAGCTGTAATCAATTTTGTAAAATAATTTTTTTCGTTAATACTTATATATAAAATGATGATTTCCAAACGTCTTTTATATAGGGATTAGAATATGCATCAGTTAGTGGAAAGAAAGTGCTTGAAAAGACGTTCACAGAAATCAAAAATTGTTGTCCTAAAAAGTGTTTTTTAAAAGTAGATCATGAATGGCAAAAAAGTATGTTTCATAAATTTTGGCGCAGTGGAGATTTTCAAGTACAGAATACAATATTAGAAAATATGATTGTAAGAAAAGAATCGACACAAGAATTAAAACGTTTACAGTGGCAATTTCATTGTTACTACAGAAGCACTAGTATCGATATTTGTTGAAAGTTTGTTTGCAGTATTTTCCAAATTGGAGAACGAAGAATAAAAACGGTTCAAGAAAAAATAGTAAGTGTCAAAACGATGTCTGATAATAGAGGAAAACAAGATAATCACAAGGTAAAGCTAACTGAAGATGTCAAAACTTTAATTCTGGAACATTGTAAAAGTCTTCCGCATTCTGAGTCACATTATACTAGAGAAAGCTCAAAGCTTTACTATTTTCTTGATACATCGTTAACATTACATTCACTCTATTTTTCCTTTTTGGATTTTTATGCAGCTGTAACAGGGAGTGAAGCTATTCCTATTTGTTATGTCGTAACACCTTACGTCCTACCATTAATTCTAAATTAAATGAATTTTGAATTTTGCGCCTGCGCGCGCCAATATGTATATGTATATGTTTGCGTGGACACTAGCCCTAATCGTCGGGCCGACCGCCATTTTTCGGGCTACGAGTGCCTGACGGCGCGAGCAATCAGTCATCGACGACACCTATCAGCGTGCGGAGCTCCCTCGCGACCTTCGGGTTTATCGAAATCCAAATCGTTCGCTAACGCGCGAATTTCGCCTCGTAGGCTGATCAATCGATTCTAACGAGAATCACTCTCCCGTCTACGGACGGTGATTATTAATGTAAATTGCGATCAAAGAGACAAGAAACCTCGCGATTGTTGTCTGTTTCTTTTGTTAACGGCCATTTCGGCCACGTGCGAATTATCGCCGGTTCGACTTTGTGCGTGTCGGTCGTTCGTTGTAAATTATATTTGTGCAACATTTCAATCTTCATTTTTCATTTTGTATAGTGTAAATAAAATCTGGGTTTTTGTGCCGCAAGGCTTTTTCCCGTAATTCAACTATTTCTTTGATCGTTTTACCTCGCCTTTATCAATTAATTTACAAACAACTTAAAATAATTCAAATTCATTAAAAATACAACGAAGTCAAAATAGCGTAAATTAATTAAATTCATAAAACAGTGTAACGTTAACGTAAAGATAATAAATAGAGAAAATAAATTAAAACTGCATAACTTTCAACTAACAGTGATTGCCATACCCAAAAAAGGGGTATTCAGTCAAATCAATTCATGGTGCCTCCTGTGAGGTTTGAGTTGCTTGCACCTCGCATCATACCAACGTCTCGCGCGCACAGGTCGTGACTCGCGCGACGCGCTTCCAAGAACGAGAGCGGCGCGCGACGTTCCATCATACTCGTGCGCGCTTCCAAGAACTAAACAGCAGTGCTCGACTTCTCAAGCTAATTTCGAACACGCATTAAAGACTATAGTGCGCGAATATCCAGAGTGAATTCGCGTGCGCTTAGAGACTTTAGTCCTTGCGATAGTTTTAGTGACATATTAGGTCGAGCGTCAAGAGTTCAACAGCAGCGGCAGAACGAGAGAAGCTGCGTGGCGGTGCTAAACGCTGGGTCAATCAAGGTGGATCTACCGACTCGACATCCGGACTTCCACGCCGGTGTCGCTGGTGCAAGTCGCCTCATCGTGCATTGGCGCCAGCTGCATTTACTAATCGAAGCTAAGTTTTTGTTTATAGAGCAAAGTATTTTTAGTCTCTTCTTTCTCGTTTGCTCTCACATCGCGTGCTGTGCGTTCTGTATCAAACGTCATTCTGCTTTTCTGTTTTTACAAATGTAAATAGTGTTTATTTTTTTATATATTAAAATAAAATTGCGCACATTTATTTAAGTGCAATCGAGCAGAACGCAACGTTCGCGCCGGCGATATTTGACACTCGTTTGCCGATTCTGCGGCCGAACAAGCGCACGCCTTTATCTCGTGTACCGCTGGACTCGCTGTTTTTGGCATTTGGGTTTGATTTTTATTCTATTTGCGAAGTGACAATTCGCGCACGCGTTTAAATATACTTTTGATTTGTTAGTTTATTTCTGTTCTTTCTTCTCCTTTAGAAGTTGCATTCTTATTCAATTCAGACTTTAGTTTGTAATAAATTAAAATTACGGTTAATCATAAATCTCCAGTTTTATCATTACAGTAAACTCGCTCGTTGGAATTTATTATTAACAGTTAAGGTTAGCTTTCATTATTTTATCGTTGTGTAATTTACTCAACGAAGCATTTCAAAATGGGTTTAACCGAAAATCAAACCAAGCGCGTCGAGTTTATTGTACAAAAAATAAAGACTTTTGAGAAACACACCCAAGTTCTCAAGATATACCTAGAGGGTCCAAATCCAGATCCCATTAATGCCGATCTGCGTTTGACTAGTTTGACAACCCTTTATCAAGCCTACGTCAAATACCATGACGAATTGATTTCTATACAAACTGACCACCCTCGACTTGACGATTTTCATTCTCTAGATACGACGTACTATGACGTTGCTGCTACAGTGACTAAACTAATGAAATCACCAGAACCAATTGCTAATTCAACAATAAACAGTAGTAACCTTACTATCACTGAACGAGTCGACCTACCCAAACTACCAACAATCAAGCTCCCTGTTTTCAATGGTAATCACGACGAATGGCTTCCCTTTAAAAACAAGTTCGTTGCGCTTGTCGGGGTCGGCGTTAGGGAAACTTGCGGAATTTCATGCCAGTGATGCGAATTACCCTAAAGCCTGGAAGGCGCTCTGTGATGCTTACGATCAAAAGCATCTCATTGTTACAGAGCATCTAGACGCTCTACTCGATCTTCCAGTACTGTCGAAGGCAATTCCCAAGGATCTTTCTGATCTAGTCGATAAGGCACGTCAACATCTTAACATGTTGGAGCAAGTCCAGGTCAAAGTTAATGAGGATATAGTTATTAGGATCTTAGAAAGATGTATTCCCCAAGGTTTTTTATCTAGGTGGCAGGACAAATTAGAGGGTGATAAGCTCCCGTCTTTAGACGAATTCTTCAAATTCATTCAATCCACAGTATTCAAATTGCGATCGTTGGAACGAACTTCATCGATCAATCGCAATAATGCCCGTAAACGAACGGGCGAGAAATTTGATAAACAATCTCAGGTCAAGGTCGCGAAGTCTGAAACGCGTTCTCTAGTTACAACTACGTCTAACCCTTCAAATACGTCGAAGTCTTCCAAGTTGTCTTGTCGCAAATGCAACCAAGAGCATTACCTTTACAAATGTCCTGATTTCAATAATTTGAAGATTCAGGAGCGTTGGGACTTCGTCAAAACCAACAAGCTTTGTCGTAATTGTTTGTCTTCGCATCCACTCCCATGTAAGAACACCAATCGGTGTAAGAAGTGTAATCGTGATCACCACACCTCTTTACATTCAGAGAAGAAAGCCAAAGCTGCCGATGATCAATTGCAAAATCAAAATGGCGCTTCTCAGAGTGCCAAGGAGACGAAATCATACACGCTGGCTCACACTTGACTAGCCGGCCATTGTTATGCGTCAGTTGCATATCTTTCCGAATCCCAGTTGATGACTACTGTTGTAGTCAAATTTCAAAATGGTCGAGGACGTCGTTTCATGGCACGGGCACTTTTAGACTCTTGTTCTACAGTCAATCTGATCACTGAAAAATTCGCTAATTCATTAAATTTATCAAAACAAGCTTGTGCTGTTAATATCGGAGCAGTTGACGGTTTATGCACTGTTTCAAATTATTACATTAGAGCTTCTTTCTTGTCAACTTATAACGATTCAAAACATGAACTAATTTTTCTAATTGTACCTAATATTGCTAATTTTGTGCCTACTGAAGCATTTCCTCGACAGCTCTTTAACATTCCCAAAAATTTGCAATTAGCTGATCCCCAATTTCATCTGCCCAAATCTGTAGACGTATTGTTAGCATCTCGCACGGTCTTATCGGTATTATGTGTAGGTCAAATCAAGCTCCAAAGCGGAGAATCTCACCTCGTTCTTCAAAAGACCACTCTAGGTTGGATAATCGCAGGAGGATCCGACGTTCTCGTTGCATCTTCAAAGTCCTCGTGCAACATCGTCAAGCTCGATCGACTACTTGAGCGCTTTTGGGCAATCGTTGATTTTGATCATGAGCCTTTGAAATCTCGTGATGAGGTAGCATGTGAACAACACTATGTTGATCACACTCGACGGGATTCATCTGGGCGGTACGTTGTTCGTCTCCCGTTCCGAGATAACGAATTCGAACTAGGTGAGTCTAGGATGCAAGCTTTAAAACGATTTCATGCTCTCGAGAGAAAGTTCGAATCCAATCCGACGTTTAGCACTGAATACAAAAGGGTAATGGAGGAATATATATCTCTCGGTCACATGACTTTAGTTGAAGAAGGTGTTACGGATGGATATTATCTTCCTCATCACGCTGTGATCAAGGAATCCAGCGAAACCACCAAAGTGAGAGTAGTTTTCGACGCTTCAGCCAAAACTTCCACTGGCCTATCATTGAACGACGTTCTTCTAGTTGGACCGACTATCCAAAATACCATTATCGAACAACTTCTTCGTTTTCGGACAAATGCTTATGTCATCACTGCAGACATCAAGAAGATGTACAGGCAAATTGTCGTACATTCCGAGGACAGGAAATTTCAAAAGGCTTTATGGTACCATCAAGGTAAGATTCGAACATACCTACTGAACACTGTAACCTTCGGAACTGCCTGTGCACCTTTTCTCGCCATCCGTACTCTTGTGCAGTTGGCCCGTGACGAAGCAGGTAACTTTCCACGTGCTAGTCAACTTCTTCTTCGCGATTTCTATGTAGACGACTTTATTTCCGGAGCGAATTCACTCGAAGAAATTCTGAGTATTCGCGACGAAATGATAGAGTTATTGAGTCATGGAGGTTTTCTCATCCGAAAATGGGCACCGAATCATGAGTCCGCATTGAACAACATCGGCGAAAGGTTGGTCGACTTAGAGTGTACCGTTAAACAAGATCCTATTCAAAAGACGTTAGGAATCATCTGGGATTCACAGTCTGATCTCTTAAAATATACTGTGCAAGTCATCGATCCTCAAGGTTCTTCCACCAAGAGAAAGCTCGCATCTGAAACTGCCAAAATATTTGATCCTCTTGCTCTTTTAGGACCCGTGATTTTATACGCCAAAGTTCTCATGCAAGATTGCTGGAAGACAAAAATCACTTGGGATGAATCTCTGCCTCAGGAAATTTATACAAAATGGAAATCGTTAGTTGATCAGTTGTCATCTTTGCAAAACTTTTCGATGCCTCGGCAAGTCTTAGGGTTGAATCCTGTAGAAATCGAACTTCACGGTTTTTGCGATGCGTGCATGTATGGTTATGGTGCATGTATTTTCGTCAGATCCACGGATTCAGAAGGTATTGTCACCATAAATCTTCTCTGTAGCAAATCTAGGGTAGCTTCTCTAAGTGGCGTCACAATTCCTCGTTTGGATCTCTGTGCGGCTACTGTGCTCAAGAAGCTCTATATTCAAAGCAAGAGTCAAGTCAATTTCCCTATAAGTAGAGTCATCTTTTGGTCAGATTCCACCATAGTGCTTTGTTGGCTCAAAAAGGCCCCTCATATTTTGAGAACCTTCGAAGCTAGGAGAGTCGCCGAAATTCAAACTTTAGGCGATCAAGTTCAGTGGAGACACGTTCGGTCGGAGGATAATCCAGCAGATTCCCTGTCTCGAGGACAGCTACCTGCAGATTTCATCAAAAATTCTCTCTGGACATCAGGTCCTGCATGGTTGGCTCTCCTAGAAAGAGAATGATCTCGGCTCCGTGAGGCATCATTGACCGAAATACCTGGTTTAAAAAAGGGCAAGTGTTTAATTTCTATTGACGATTGCTCTTCTCTTTATACTCGTTTTTCCTCTTTCAATCGCTTTTCTAGAGTAATCGCATTTATATTGCGTTGGAAAGCTTCAAATTCCAGGGTAAAACCTTCATGGGTATTCTCCGAGATCTCAAACGTAGAAATTCGACTTCGCAAAATCGCTGCGCAAGTACGTCCTTTGTCGTGTTCGGAGGTCGTCGTCGCTGAACGTCAAATATTAGCAATGATACAACGCGAAAGATTCTCCACGGAGATAAAGTTTCTCGCTACGATTCGAGATGCTACTCCTGGCGAAATCACAGTTCCCTATCGTAAAGCGACTAGGTTAGACGAAGTAAATCCTTTCCTTGATGAACATAACCTTATTCGTGTAGGCGGTCGTCTAAAGAAATCCGATTTGATTTACAATCAGAAGCATCCCCTATTGTTGCCTAGTCGACATCCAATAACCGACATCATCATTCGGGAAATCCACGAAGCGAATCTTCACGCAGGTATCCAGTCAACACTTTATGCCGTTCGTGAGCGCTTCTGGGTTCTCAATGGTAAAAATCAGGTTAGGAGAATCGTTTGTCGTTGCGTAGAATGCATTCGTCAACGGCCTAAGACCATGCACGCTCAGATGGCTGATCTTCCTGGAAGTCGGGTAAACGAGGCTCCTGCGTTCAGTCGCACAGGTGTTGACTTCTTCGGTCCTATTCTGATTAAAGAAAAGAAAGATCGAAACAGGAGTGTGATCAAGACTTATGGATGCGTTTTCATCTGTATGGTTTCTAAAGCAGTCCACATTGAACTGGCGACTGACCTTTCAACTGAAGGCTTTCTCGCAGCTTTTCGTAGGTTCATCAGTAGGAGGGGGATCCCTGAATATGTTTATTCCGATAATGGGACCAACTTCGTTGGGGCTAATAAGGAGCTCGGCGAAATTTATAAATTGCATGAGACCTCAGAATTTCAAAGCTCGATAGAAGCTTACGCTTTAACCAAACGCATAGAATGGCACTTCAATCCGCCATTATCCCCGCATTTTGGAGGTCTTTGGGAAGCAGCTGTAAAGAGCTTTAAACACCATCTAAAGCGCATTTTGAAAGATCAAACGCTCACTTATGAACAGATCAACACTTTGTTGATCGAAATCGAAGCAATCTTAAATTCGCGACCCTTATGCACTCTGTCAGCTGATCCCAATGACCCCTTAGCTATTACGCCCGCTCATTTGCTCATTGGTAGACCTTTAAATTTTTTACCAGAGAAATTTCTTGTTACAGTGCCAACCAATCGTCTGTCGACATATAAATTCATCACTAAGGCCAGACAAGATTTCTGGAACAAGTGGCACAAGGAATACTTAAATGAGCTGCAAACCCGCCAAAAGTGGCACACGTCGTCGGCAGAACTTAAGATTGGCGCCGTTGTCATCCTGATGGAGGATAATCTGGGATGTTCACGATGGCCACTCGGCGTAATCATCGAGGTTTTCCCTGGCAGCGACGGCATCGCCAGAGTGCCGTCAGTTAAGACTGCGAGCGGCGTGTACAAACGCAATATTACGCGTTTATGCGCATTACCAACTAATTAATCAACCTTTGTAATCGTTAAATTGTAAACTAGCTCGTTCTAGTCCATTCGAGATTCATAGCTTATTTAAATTATCATTATTCTAATCATATTACGGTGATGATCGACGAAGCAGTCACTCCAACGGAAACTGACTTCACTTGTATAGTCGTCCGCTATCAAGTATACCAAAGATTCTTGTGTTTCAATTAATTGACGTTAATTTGTTCGGTAGCTTTAGTTAAGCGTCATTGATTAATTTATTTATTTAATTTATTATAGGTATAGTGAACTCTGCGACTTCTGTTGTTGGAAAGAACATTTCCCGCAGCTTCGGCCGGGAGTATGTTATGTCGTGACACCTTACGTCCTACCATTAATTCTAAATTAAATGAATTTTGAATTTTGCGCCTGCGCGCGCCAATATGTATATATATATGTTTGCGTGGACACTAGCCCTAATCGTCGGGCCGACCGCCATTTTTCGGGCTACGAGTGCCTGACGGCGCGAGCAATCAGTCATCGACGACACCTATCAGCGTGCGGAGCTTCCTCGCGACCTTCGGGTTTTTCGAAATCCAAATCGTTCGCTAACGCGCGAATTTCGCCTCGTAGGCTGATCAATCGATTCTAACGAGAATCACTCTCCCGTCTACGGACGGTGATTATCGATACGGTGTGCACTGCATTATTAATGTAAATTGCGATCAAAGAGACAAGAAACCTCGCGATTGTTGTCTGTTTCTTTTGTTAACGGCCATTTCGGCCACGTGCGAATTATCGCCGGTTCGACTTTGTGCGTGTCAGTCGTTCGTTGTAAATTATATTTGTGCAACATTTCAATCTTCATTTTTCATTTTGTATAGTGTAAATAAAATCTGGGTTTTTTGTGCCGCAAGGCTTTTTCACGTAATTCAACTATTTCTTTGATCATTTTACCTCGCCTTTATCAATTAATTTACAAACAACTTAAAATAATTCAAATTCATTAAAAATACAACGAAGTCAAAATAGCGTAAATTAATTAAATTCATAAAACAGTGTAACGTTAACGTAAAGATAATAAATAGAGAAAATAAATTAAAACTGCATAACTTTCAACTAACAGTGATTGCCATACTCAAAAAAGGGGTATTCAGTCAAATCAATTCACTATTGATAAAACAACATATTTTAATTATTTTAATCATTTTGTGAATTTCTCTATTGGTCTGCCACGTACTGATGTATGTGATCTTTGTTTTACTTATGAAACTAACAAAGGACGAGAAAATGAGTATTTTGAACATATCGTGCAAGTTGAAAAGTATAAAAACTTAAAAAATTCAATGTTGTCCACGGTAAATGTACTAAAATGTGAATTTGACTTTGGTCAAAACTTGCCATTGCCAAAACTACCAGTTAATTCTCAATTTTTTCGTCGTTTAGTTTGGATGTATTTGTTTAACGTACACATTTTCGATAGTGATCGAAGTTACATGTTCCATTTCCTTGAAGGGATTTTAAAGAAGGGCGCCAACAGCGTATTTAATATGGTTGAGTATGCGATAAGGAAAGAACTACAACTAAACGTCTTCGATAAAATATTTTTATTTTCGGATGCTGCAGGAGGTCAAAATCGAAATTACATTAATTTGAAATTCTTTTCATTTTTATCTTACAAATTGCAATTAGAAATCCAACATTTATTTCCTGTTAGAGGGCATTCCTACTGCCAGTGTGACCGAAATTTCGGTTTGTATGGTAGTAAGAAAAAAAAGCAAGAAAGAATTGAAACAGAAAATGATTATGTGCAACTAATAAAAAATTCTAGAAATCCTCCATTCGAAATGGTTGCTATTTCACAGTGCGAAGTAAAAGATTATGAAAAACTGTTTGCGAAGGACGAAGACTTGCAGAAAAATGTAATTAAAATAATCAAAGTTGTTAGAATTGTATATTTTCCTAACGGACAAATTGATTTGTATTACGATTATGATGGCAATCCAATTACAATTAAACTAAGAAACAGCAGTGAAGTAGATTTGTCGAAAGTATCATTAGCTAAAAAGGTAGGAATAACGAAAGAAAAAGAAAAGGATTTTAAACATTTATTGCAATTTTGTACTATTAATGGGCAACATTTTGGTGAAAAATTTTTAAAAACAACTTCTATTAAAACTGTTGTCAGTAAAACAAAGAATGTGAAAGAAGAACATGGTAACAAGAAAGTTTGAAAAACGGAAGTTGTCTCAACAAAAAGAAGAAATGTAAGCGACGAACAAAAGCAAAAATTAGAATTAAAAATTAATAAAAAAGAAAAGAAAACAAAAACAATAAAAGGAAAAAAAAAGTAATATGTTTTTGAAACGCGTTGTATGTATTGCGACTAAATTGTAAATAAATCTTAATGTAGAAATATAAATAAATATAAGTATTAGTTATTTGAAGTTTCTAATTTACTGAACAATGTCAAAAATCTGTGAAATTTATATGTTTCCCAGAAATTTATATTTTTAAAGATTGTAATTTACTATTCAATTCATTTACGCTGCAATATTCTTTTTAATGTGTGTGAATTTCATTTGAACGCTTTATTATAACCATTTATTATCTAGTGTATATAACATTTAGAATTAACAATAATTTCTAAAACTTTCGTACAAAGATTTAAAAATTCAACAACTTTATGAATAACTGCCGTTTGATTTTGCCTTTGCTTTGTTTATTTAATTTCTTATTGTTTCATCAGATATGACTGACATACGCTGCGAGCGTCATGTATCGCGCAGACCCGCTAATGATCGCGCGGAGCGTGCAAGTTTGGCAAAATCGCTCTATCTCTGCCACTTTTCATCCAATTCATCTGAAATTTTCTGAGAAACTTCTTCAAATGTTAACAAACAAATGTCTCGTTGAAAGTTCACTGATCTTAAACTTCCCTCGATACTTTTTTTCGTTGAATATACTTAACCATATAAAAGGTAACTCACTGGTTTGCAATTAAATTGTTGAAAGAAAAATATTTAATATTTAACTATCTATGAGTTTATTAGCAGCGCTAGACTATTTTACGGGTCTATGCAAAAAATAAGCAAGATCCGTTCATATTTGTCGGAGCTGCAGCGAGCTAAGTTTAAAAAACGTGGTGCAAATAAGATTTAAAATTTTACCGTTTTTATTTTTTTTTTCAAATACTAAACATTGTACAAACAAAGTATATATATAAAAAGTTGCCATTTTTTATCCTCTATACGATGCGATTTTTAAAAATTCAGTTCCGCAAATTTAAAAATTGGTCACCATGACGTCAATTTGTATATAGCGGCAACCCGAGCCGAGCGCTAAGGACGTTTTAGAATAGATGCCTTCAATTTAGACAATTTCTTGGAGATTTTGAAATTATTTGAAAATTTAAAGTAATTTTTTAAAGTTTTTTTCTAAATGCGGACATTTTTTCGTAAATTTTGAAAATTTTTTGTAAATTTTGAAAATTTTGAAAATTTTTTGTAAATTTTGAAAATTTTGTAAATTTTGAAAATTTTGTAAATTTTGAAAATTTTGTAAATTTTGAAAATTTTGTAAATTTTGAAAATTTTGAAAAATTTTTGTAAATTTTGAAAATTTTTTGTAAATTTTGAAAATTTTTTGTAAATTTTGAAAATTTTTTGTAAATTTTGAAAATTTTTTGTAAATTTTGAAAATTTTTTGTAAATTTTGAAAATTTTTTGTAAATTTTGAAAATTTTTTGTAAATTTTGAAAATATTTTGTAAATTTTTAAAAAAGTTTGTAAATTTTTAAAATTTTTTGTAAATTTTGAAAATTTTTTGTAAATTTTTAAAATTTTTTGTAAATTTTTAAAATTTTTTGTAAATTTTTAAAATTTTTGGTAAATTTTTAAAATTTTTAAAATTTTTGGTAAATTTTGAAAATTTTTTGTAAATTTTGAAAATTTTTTGTAAATTTTGAAAATTTATAGTAAATTTTGAAAATTTACAGCAAATTTTGAAAATTTACAGCTAAATTTTGAAAATTTTTAGTAAATTTTGAAAATTTTTAGTAAATTTTGAAAATTTTTAGTAAATTTTGAAAATTTTTAGTAAATTTTGAAAATTTTTAGTAAATTTAGAAAATTTTTAGTAAATTTAGAATTTTTATTGTAAATTTTGAAAATTTTTTGTAAATTTTTAATATATTTAGATAATTTTGAAAATTTTTTGTAAATTTTGAAAATTTTCTAGTAAATGCTCAAAATATTTTGCAAATTTTGAATTTTTTTGGAAATTTTGAAATTTTTTAGTGAATATTGAATATTATTTGTTAATTTTGAAACTTTGGATATTTTTAAAATTTTTTGTTAATTTTGAAAATTTTTGTAAATATTGAAAATTTTTGTAAATTTTGAAAATGTTTGTAAATTTTGAAAATTTTTAAAAGTATTTTGTAAATTTTATAATTTTTTTGAAAATTTGGTGTAATTTTAAATTTGTTTTTAAAAATTTGTACATTATTTGTAATTATTGATTTTTTTACGTAAATTTGGTAAATTATTTGTAATTTTCAAAAATTCTTTGTAAATTTTGAAAATTTTTTGTAAATTTTGAAAATTTTTAGTAAATTTTGAAAATTTTTAGTAAATTTTGAAAATTTTTAGTAAATTTTGAAAATTTTTAGTAAATTTTAAAATTTTTTGTAAATTTAAATTTTTTTTTGTAAATTTTAAATTTTTTTTGAAAATTTGGTGTAAATTTTAAAATTTTTTTAAAAATTTGTACATTTTTTGTAATTATTGATTTTTTTTTGTAAATTTGGTAAATTTTTTGTAAATTTCAAAAATTCTTTGTAAATTAGGAAAATTTTTTGTAAATTTTTTGTAAATTTCAAAAATTCTTTGTAAATTTGGAAAAATTTTTGTAAATATTGAAAATTTATGTAAATTTGGAAATATATTTGTAAATTTGGAAAATGTTTTGTAAATTTTTAATAATTTTAGTATATGCTCAATATTTTTTGTAAATTTTGAAATTTTTTTGTGAATTTTGAATATTTATTGTTAATTTTAAAATTTTGGATATTTTTAAAATTTTTTGTTAATTTTTGTAAATTTTAAATCTTTTTGTAAATTTTGAAAATTTTTGAAAATTTTGAAAATTTTTTGTAAATTTTGAAAATTTTTTGTAAATTTTGAAAATTTTTTGTAAATTTTGAAAATTTTTTGTAAATATTGAAAATTTTTTGTAAATTTTGATAATTTTTGTAAATTTTTTTGTATTTTTTGGAAGTTTTTGTACAATTTAAAATTTTTAGTAAATTTTGAAAATTTATAGTAAATTTTGAAAATTTACAGCAAATTTTGAAAATTTACAGCTAAATTTTGAAAATTTTTAGTAAATTTTGAAAATTTTTAGTAAATTTTGAAAATTTTTAGTAAATTTTGAATTTTTATTGTAAATTTTGAAAATTTTTTGTAAATTTTTTTGTATTTTTTGGAAGTTTTTGTACAATTTAAAATTTATTTGTAAATTTGGAAAATTTTTGTAAATTTGGAAAATTTTTGTAAATTTGGAAAAATTTTTTGTAAATTTTTAAGTTTTTTGTTAATTTAAAAATTTTTTTGTAAATTTAAAATTTTTTGTAAATTTTAAAAATATTTTGAATATTTTGAAATTTTTTGTAAATTTTCAAAATTTTTTGTCAATTTTGGTTGATTTTTGCATATTTTGAAATTTTTTTGTAAATCTTGGAAATTGTTTGTTAATTGTGACATATTGTCGTACATTTAGAAAACTTTTCGTAAATTTTGAATTTTAGAGTATTACTTTTTGTATTTTAGAGTAGCATTGGTTAAGTAGTGAACTCAAAATGGCGGTAATAACTGTGAAATTATGAGTTTTTTTATGTTTTATAAGATTATTTAATGTTATTTCATATATTTTTTATTTATTTTAACTTTTATAGTCGTATTATCAGCAAGTACACCCTAGCAAAGCAAATCAAAACAAAAAATGCAAAATGGCGTATAAATTCAAGATGGTGGCTCCCATATAGCGGATGAAAATTTCCGAAATCGATTAGATTTTGACAAAAATTGGTATTTAGAGGTTCTTTTGGTAGCTGAGTATGAATCTGAAGTCAGATTTTAGAAATTCGAGATGGCAGATTCAATATGGCAGATAAAAATTTTCAAAATTGATCGGATTTGTAGAAAAGATCTGTATATAGGGGTTCTTTGGTTCGCGGATCATAAATCTATAGTCAGCTACTCGTCATTTAAGATGGTGGATATAATATGTATCGTTTGTTAACTGTGAATTTTCATGTTCTAATTCTATCCATTTTCAAAATTTTCAACCACCATATTAAATTCACCGTTCCTACTATATAGATATACTATAACGGAAGTTTGTAACGTCACGCTTTGTTAATAATTATTTATTTTAAAAAAGAAAAAATATGTGTCGATTATTTTTCCCTATTACTAATATCTAACTCCGAAATTGTAATCAGCAACCTACGGAATCCCTAAATACAGATTTTCTTCAAAATTCGATAAATTTTGGATATTTTCAAGTATATCCTACACTTGTATATAGTCTTTGAGATATATGACTATATTAAATATTCTGGTCAATCGATCGCATTTCTCAAAATTATAAGGTTCTATTGATTCAATAAAGACTAAGGGTTGGTATATCAATATTTACACTATCAAAATCATTTGAATGAACAGCATTTAATTTGCATAAAATTTTCCATTGTCACTAATATATGCCATGATACCTTGCCAAAAGTTGCATTACTAACATTGGCATATAATTGTCTTATTTGATGTACAGCAGCATTAATTTTTGTGTATTTATTTTTTTATTTATTTATCATTTAAACGGGCTAAAGAGCCCTTTACAAAAGTTTATAAAAGAACATCTAAAGTTGTTAATCGTTGAAACACAAATATACATAAAATATAATGCTGATAAAAATTAAAGAGAGAATTTACAGGGTCGAATCGCTAACACTGTTAACTAACGATCTAACGCGTGACTTAAAAATATCTAAAGATGTTACATCTCTCATGCCAACAGGAATAGAGTTCCGCCGGTATTCAACTCTAATCATGCTGGCATACAAGCTGTAATTCGTCCTAGTATCAAGTTCCACGATCTCACAAGGATTTCGTAGCGTATATGGTATCTGTTTAACTATAAATGAGTCATTTAACCTATCAGAATCCATAAGCCTGTGCTTTAAATTAAAAGCAAGAATACAATCATGATAATGATGCAACGATCTAATCGAATTATGCTTAATACCCTAGCTAAGGCATCATACTCATGATCCTATCGATCCATCGGTCATCCCATTTTGTACGCAGCATAACGAAAGAATTTGTGCTGGACAGATTCGAGCCTATTAATTTGAACTGTAGTGTATAGGGACCAAATTTGAGAAGAATAGATAAAATACGGGACGACTAGAGAATTATAAAGATATGTTATAGAGGTAATATTTGAAAATTCAGACGTAGAGCGTTTGATAAAACCCGTAAAATCGTAATAAAATCATTTACGAAGCAATGGAAGCTACATAATTTATATAGGGTTCAAATGAGAGACTCGAATCTAGCCAGACACCAAGATCCCGTACTACATGCGATCTTTGCAACGGAGTCCCATTAATGAAGTAGTCAAACAGTTACTCAAATATAACGCTTAGAAGTATTAAGTCGGAGCCCACGGCTACTCGACCACTCCACAAGTGCATTAAGATAACATTGTAAATTGGTAGCATCGGATTACGACTTCACATTCAAATAAAGCTGAACATCGTCGGCATACAATAAAATTTTTACAAAATTTACTTTCGATATTAGGTCATTAATATAAACGCAGAACAATTGAGGCCCAACGTGAGAGCTTTAAGGTACCCCTGACGTTACAGAAACAGAATGTGAGACGTAATTGTTAATTCTGACCGCAAAACTACGATCAGAGAGGTACCATTTCAACCACTCGATATGAGATAGGTACGATTTCAACCACTCGATTGATATCGAGCCACGTATACTCAAATTCTATAATTTATCAATAAGGAGGTCATGTACCACCGTGTCGAAGGCCTTGGAAGAGTCAGTGTAGATGGCATCCATCTGGCCAGAGTTCTCTAGGGCCTCCGACAGGTCGTCAATGAACACAAGTAAATTGGATAGCATCTATCTACCTTTGATGAAGGCATGCTGGTCTTTTGAAAGATGTAAGAGCAATTTATCAATTAATACATTCGTGACTATAGCGTCTAACAGTAATTCCTAACATTCCGCCTGTCACCATTTTTATGGACAGGAAGAATGAAGGATAACTTCCACGACTTCGGAAAAATACCCTCTGAGAGTGACTGATTGAAAACATACAGAATAGGAGCTTCTAAAATATTTCAGCAACGCTTCAAGAAGTAAGGCGAAATGACGTCCGGGCCACTATTAACATTGTCTTTAAATTTCTCTACCTGCCTTCTAGTCATTATACTCGTTATTGTAATGTGAGACAAAGCCTCCTCTTCAGAGTCGAGAGTATTTCTAAAATAGAGGTTATCTGGAATTCTATCGTTAGAATTAAGAGATTTTACATAAGACCAGTACACACTGAGATTTCTTCTTAAATTACATTCCACAGATTGTATATATTACCTATATTTTACCCTAGACATTCTAATACAGCAAGCTCTAAGCCTGTTAAACTCTATACAATCACTACGCTAGCCTGAACACTTCCAACTACAGTGGGCATTCTTCTTATCAATAGTAATACTTTTTAACTCATTGTCATACTATCGGAGATATGAACCGGAACTCTTCACCGGGTAGGGTACAAACTTGTCAAAGACATCATCAGAAACTTCACATAATACTTTTAAACTATCTTCAGAGTTGCTACTCCACGTTAGAGAGTCCCAATTCACATCCCCAAGGGCCAGATTAATACTGCCGTACTGAGCTTTAATAAAATTACGGTTTCGAAAAGACGAGGCATACTAGTTGATCAGCTACATCTTGAGACGAGACAAGGCCATACGGGGCAAGCAAAATATCCAGCGTATAACCCTTAGCAGGATGGATGGAGAAAACTTGAGTCAGGTTGAGAAAAGACATCGTGGAGCAGACTGATGAAGTACACTCTTTCTCATCAGGATTTAAATAGCCAATCTGAGAGTAACCAAGAGGATTTGAATTCCACTTTATCCTAGGAAGGTTAAAGTCACCCAAGAGGATCGGTTGATAATCCGAATGCTCCTGTATAACATTTTCTACTGCAATGTTAAAATCGATATAGTCAGGGTATGTTGATTGAGGCCTTATATAAGATACGCCAATAATAAGCTTAGCATCCGGAAGAGAGACTTTAACAAAGAGTTGGTCAGCTTTTGCCCTAACCGGTAGTAGGTTGGTAAAGATACGGCTCTTGATGGCTAACAGGGCCCATCATCCTCTGGACACAGCAGCTCTGGACTCATCTCTGTAGTCCCCGTAGACTGTGTAACCTTCAAGACCCAGCTCGCTAGAATTAAAACTAGGAAATAACCACATCTCTGTGAAAGCGATGAAATCAGCCTTCTTAAACGAATGAACATTTTGATAATAAATAGAAAGACCAGAACCCTACCCACTTGGTCGGAGGAAGCCAATCTAACGATAACTGGAGGTTGGACGTTCACACGTGTCGGATTATAAAATCTACGAACTACTATATTATCCTGATCAATGTTCTCAATGCGAGAGAGAGCCTGTCGAACTGAAGCTATGTCTTGTTGATTGACATCCTGTGGGAGGTTGTATATAATAATATTGGACGATCTATTTAATCTATCTTGAAGTTCTGATGCTAATGACTCAACTGAGGTACTAGGGGGTCCTTGGCTTGACACAGTTATCGATATCATCTGAGTTATTTTTGATTCTAACTTAAAAATTGCCCGCTTAATTATCAATTCCCTGGAGTTTTTATTTGTTACTTGAAGAGTGTTTTTCGAAGCCTTCAAATTAGAGTTGGTTTGACCCAATTATGACTTCATCCATGAGGCTACTTTATTGAACTCACTGATTAAAGAACAAGAGCCATCAGAAGGCTCCTTACGCTGCGGTGATTATGGTCTTGAAGAGTTACCAGAGTCTGATTGATCACTACTTGGTGAGATGTTCATGGACTTATTAAGACAACATTTAAAACGACGAGAGGTGTAATATAAATTTGAACACTCAGTGCCAGAGCAGAGTACATCAGCTAAAACAACTTGATGTCAGTGGGGACGAATCTTGTCATCTTCCATGGTCGCGAGCACTTGACAGCCTTGCTTCCCAAACTATCTCAATGTGCACTTGGATCGAGAGTGGTTTTACAAATGTTCAATCAGTTAATGATAACAGTTTCACTTTTCACTTTACTTCAACAATTTGTAAGGATCTTCAAAATTTCGTAAGGATAGAACTAAAGAGGAAAATGTCATTTAAAAAAAAGGTTCAAAAGGAAAGTATAAAGAGAACCATGAAAAAAATAGTAGCATTAATTATGTAAGTGAAGTGATTCGAAAGAAGAATCCATACTCTCTACGACAACTGGTGTTACTTCATTGACAGGAATGAAAAAATTTTCAAAAGTAGAACAGAAACAAGTTGATATGGATTTTCCTTCTGCTATTTCAATCTATAATAAATAATAGTCTGGGTGGACCTCCACAATTACAGGTGCAACCAAGTTTTGCCAAGTATAAAATCCAAAAAATGGACGTGGGTGATTTTTGAAAGGATCATACAATCATCCATTACTAATGCGACAGTTATTTATAACTGATCTTGTGAAAGACGCAAAGAGTTAAAAACCAAAGACGTTGCAAAGTTCGTATGTAAACGTTAAGTACTTAAAAAAAGTAAACTGGGTGATTTCTCGTCTCACAAATATGAACCAGAATCAAGAAATACATGTTCACTTAAAAAATGTAAAGCTAGAACATCAAGATTCTGCATCAATATAAGATATTTTTAAATTAAAATATTGATGACAATATTAACGAAAAAAGTAAAAAGAAAAAGAAAAAGGAATTAAGAACTGAGAATAACCACACAAAAAATTTAAATTAAAAAATCCAAATAAATAAGAAAAAGACAAAATCGAAAACAAGACTGTCATATCGTTGACCTCCACGTTGATAACAGTTGAAAAACATTAAAGTATTTTTACGGCTAACAAACGATAAGACATTTCTAGTTTACCTGCAATGAACGGCTGTTATAGTGGACTCTCGAAGTATAGCCGGCCACGTAATAAGAGGTCATTGAAGAATTTTTATCTGCAAGTAATTTTTAATTGAAACATAATCTACTATTTCTTAAACAAATATTTTAACAAAGGCGACTTCTAATTCTTTATGTATATTGCTTATTATAAGAGATTCGTTAAATCGAGGGATGAACGCGTTCGAACTTGCGAAAGATCATAAATTATAATTTTCTGATACGTGGTGTGGTAATGAGCTAGAGTGAATAGGACGGTGAAATAAACGAACAAATTGAATTTAATATTCAAATTAAACTTGTATATTATGGTCGTAAACTTTTAATAATAATCTTGATTTGTCTGAATTAATAAAATAAACTTTTAAATAGAGAAAACTTGCGTGTTCAAAAAGAAAAAGGAAAAGCCTGGCGAGTGACCACGAGGCACGACAATTAGATCGGCGTGTCATATGCAAAGGAGCAGTTACTCACTCCCGCGGTCCGGCAGGAAGAGAGTGAGCGCGAGCGGGATGATTAGTTTTATCACCAGCGCCGCGCTCGCGAAAGGAAAAGAAAGTGGGAGAGCCACCCTAGCTCCCTCTTGCAAGGAGACCACCAACGATGCTTTCACTTATTATCCTTCGAGAGAGAAAGAGACAGAGCGGCTGCTCACGATAAATGAAATGATGCCTAGGCTGACGATAAGCGTCAGCGGCCCGAACGCTCTTATTAGGGGAGGATAGAGCACGATGGGTCTGGCGGGTCAAACGGGCTTTCGATTTCCTCTTAAACTAAACACTGATTTTCGTAAATTCTTTCACGAGATGAAGTATTGAGGTGTAATGTATTTTATATATACAAGAAATACTCAAAACTCTGAAAATACATAAATAATCAAAAAATTAAAATTTAATGCTTATAAGAAATAAAATTTTGAGATTTACAAAGATGAAAAACAAATGTAAAATATTCAATTAAATCTGTTGTAAAGTACAGTTAATGAACTTTAATTTTATGTTGTTCTATTACTAATTCTTATATCTGAATAACATTTTATTTAATCATAAAAAATTCTTTATAAGTGAGGCACGTTGGGCCTCTCTCAATATATTATGAAATATAGCTTTATAATGCTTATTTTAAAGTAAACATGTTATAAATAACCATTATGCCTTAAGTAATATGAAAAAATACGAATGAAATTGAATTACATTCAGAGATAATCAATTTAGTTACATTTAACCTCACTTTCTTAAAAATTATAAAAGAAAACTAAGTCGGCGATTTTTCCTTAAGTTACAACATCTATTCATGCCTCGGCTTTGTAAAACGTTTTTTTCGTTTTATGAAATGATAGAAGAATATTTACATTAGGTACTTTTACACTTATACATTTAATTATTGATGAGTACTATTATCTAAATATCCATTGATAAAATATTATTCCTTATCAGTGTAAAAAATATACGCTTTCAAAGTAAAAGTCCATCGAGCCCTACCCTCGTCTATATAGCCGGGAATATAACACGGGACAATTGTATTTCGCTAAATCGTTTTCTAGATTTTTAGGTTATGCCAATAATTCTTGTTATGATTCGATGGTTTTTGGAAATTTTCATCTGCATATTGAATACGCCATTTTGAATTTCTAAAATCTGACTTCAGATTCATATTCAGCGACCAAAAGAACTCCTAAATACAAATTTTGGCAAAATCCAATCAATTATGGAAATTTTCCACTATCTTGAATTTATGCGCCGTTTTGCATTTTGTTTGTTTTGTTTTGTTACGATGTATTTGCTAATAATTTGTCTATAAAAGTCAAAATAAATGAATAATATTTGAAATAATACAAAATAATCTCATAAAGTATAAAAAAAAATCTTACTAAAAAAAAATTATTTCTTTGTTATTGACACCTATTTGAGTCCGTTATATTGAATATTCTACTTTATCCAATGCCACTCTGAAATATAGGTCATTATTTTACCCGATCCAAAAGATTGACCAGATCAGTCGACGACTTCGAAAATTTTCATCAATTCAAAAATAGAAAATTTTAGTTTTCTTCACGATTTTTTTCCGTTTTAACCCCCATATTGGAAAAATAGCTCAGTGAGACAAAAAAATAGAGCTCAGATTCGAACGAAACATACTCTAAAACTATAGTACATACATTTTTACTTTTTTTCGTCGAAGTTTTCTGTAAAAATTATTGCATTAGAAAAAAGATAAAAATTAGGTCATTTACAATATTAAGGGGTTATATCCCCCTTATGCTCTAAAAAACAAGGCTTAGTTAATTATTTTTTTTAAAGGAAATTTGAGATTAAAGGTATACAAATAATATAACATTGGATTAAGCAACTCTTGAAGAAGAGAACTAAATATTTTATTGATATTTTTTTTACAAAATGGCGGCTGTGCAGTGATTACCGTGAACCGCTTTTTCAAAAAGGTCTTCCGCGGCGAGCAGTACAAGTCTCGTCCAACTCCACCTATAACAAAAAAAAATAATTTTTCTATTATCTACATGAGTTTTGCTAGTGAAGTACACATGATTATATTTTTAGAATTTTTTTTCGCGAAATGGCGATTGTTTTAACAAAAAATCGTGTTTTTGACGAAAAAAATTGACTTAAATTGTTTATAACTTTTTTTCTTGTTAATTAATCGGTAAAATCGTGTGTACTTCACTAGATAATCAAACAATGAAGCTTCTGTTAAAATTTTAAGTCAATCGGATAAACTTTTTGAGTTCTACTGCTTGCCGATTTTGAAAACATGGTTTCGAGAAAAACGCGTTTGAAGTTTCAAAATGCTATAAATCTTAAGAATCGCAAAAATATAGTCCATAATAATTTTTTTACCTTCAGTCTGCTATCCCTGCACCATATAATTGTCCCTGCAGGGCCTTCATTTCCTCTTCTTCTTTTTTTTGCCTGATGTAATGCTGCGTCTGGCCTCTTTCGCGAAATCGGACATACGATGCTCAGCGGTTTTGCCGCGATTGGCGTCCGTTTTCACGCAAAACTCGTACATGTTTGGTCCAACAGTCAACCCAAGAGCATCGTAAACGGCAAACAGACCCGAGAAGCCGTCATTGAAGATAATAACGGCTACGTCAGTCGCAATGTCAACTATAGTCTTATCACTTGACACCGTCTTTGGAGCAATTGACCACACTACAGCATTAAACGACTCGTTATTGTTCTGAGTATACGCACCCAAGCAGCGTGACAGAAGGTTGTCGGAGCTGAGTTCATTATAAATGGGTTTTATTGCATTAAAAACATCCTCATGCATTGGACTCTTGTGCTCGTACGTTGAAAGTGTACCAAGCGCTGTACTCCGCTGCCAAGAACACCAAGAGTCTACTCCGACGGGACACTTCTCGTGCTGTGTATTCTCCTTCGTCGACATTTTATGAAGTAACGTTGCCCAAATTTCATTCCGTATTTTTTCGACTGAATCGTAGTTTCTCCTAATAGCAAGTCCGTAATAAATAGAAAGTTCATCAATTAACTTTCCGGTCAACTTTCCTCGGCCGCCAAGACCTTTCGTTGTTTTTTTCAAATTGCGCAGACGCGTTCCCATGCGCTTCTGAACGTGTCCGACACATTCTTTTTTTTCGACGATGAAATCTTTATAAGGTTTTGAGTCGACTATACCTTTATATGTTTTTGAATCGCCGTCGCCGATATATTTCAAATATTTGATATTATGAAGTTTTTCTGAGCGTTTGAACATTTCTATAACTGCGTCGATCTCCATTTTCCCGGCACTACCTTCATGGTTGGCATCACAGTTCTGTTTGTGTGAAGGGTATACCTCTTCGTATTCAGCAGTACCTTCTTTTTTTTGCCAATATTTACACACTTTACAGTACTTAGATTTTACACACACATCCAATACCTTGCCAGTGTACCAACCCATCAAAGTCACCAATCCGAACAAAGACGTAAACCCTCTCTTTCGCCAAGATCCATCGCCTGACACCGTGAGACCTTCTTTTTCACCTCGTTCGATAGAAATTTCTTTTTCTTTAATCGCTGATTTTTTCATAGATATAATTCGAACAGATGAAGTAGCAGTGGCGATATTAGATATGATCTTACTGTAAGTTGTTTGAAAAACAGGCTTTGCAAGATCCATCATAGAGCAGAACTTTTTTATACCGTTGATACTTATCCCTATGATGCGCATAGCTAAAATAATACGGCAGTTGATCTCATAAGCACGACCATTTATTACAGGACAGCTGTTAATATCAGCATCACCACAGTTCGAACAAGACACAATAAATTTGAAGCCTAGTCCACGCTTGTTCGACTCTAAAAACCGCACGTCACCATTACATTTTTTGCATACTACTAATTCAGAAAGAGCAGTAAATACAGCGAAAAAATCAAGTACACTGGTCGGTAAATGTAACTATAAATTTCTCGTTGAATTTTTTGGAATTTCGTGAATGTGTAGTGCGATTGCATATCGTTAGGCTAGATCAAACATGAAATTTGGATACGGAAACGTCCAAATTTCATATAACCGAAAAAAATTGATCTCACATAAGTATAATATAAATAAAATAGGTATACAAACAAAGTGTGAATAATTCACATATACAACAATTTAAGGAAGAACTATGGTGAAAAGACAAACCTTTTTATTGTTCGGTCTTACGAACTAAAATTTTAAATGATTTTTTTTATGTAGGACGATATTATTAGGTTCTATATCAATTTTTAGATTAAGATATCGATTATTTTCAGAAAAATCGGTTTTTTCTAAGCAAAAATGACCAGTTTTCGAAATAGCACTTGCGCATAACATTTTGACAGAAAGCTCTGAAAAAAATTGAGTTATTTCCTTGTTTCGCCAATAAAAAAGACATTTAATAGAATTTGAAAACACATCTTTCACTTCCTTAAAACAATTTAGTTTACATTTGACTTATGAAAATGCTTAAAAAATCACATTTTTTAATAATGACTGATGGATAAAATGTGATAAAAAGAAAACAATTTAAATGTAATGAACAGATTATGTTCTATATATACTTAGGTATATTTTCTAAAAGTTTAAAAAAAATCATGAAAACCTCGTGCGCAAGGCGCTTTATAAAGTCAAAAAAATTAGTTGCGAGAAAAACACGTTTTAAGTTTCAATTTTGAATGTTATCTAATGTAATTTGTATTACTAAAATGCGCATAACTTTGTTGAAACATCGAGTTTTGATATCTCACAGGTATCAAAACATTCTTATAATTAGAAAGATTAAGAAAATTCAATAAAATTTTTTTTGATATTCTGACCAAAACACACCTGAGTTCTACCTTAAAACTAACCTTTCAGAGCTATGTAATTTCCTTAGTAAAATGTCTTTCTGTGTAAAATTTCTCTAGGAAAAAGATATTACTTACTGTTAGCATTTATCTTATTTATGTTGGTTTTTCTGAAAATAAATGTAAACACAAAGAAATCAAATATTTGTAACACTCATAAGGGGAGACCATGGAGTCTCTTGGAGGTCCATGGAGGTCTTTGATTTTGAGGAAACTTTTTTCACCTAAAAATGAAGCATAGTACCCTTAGTTTTATCCAATGGGTCTTTAAATTTGAGATAGTGCCAAAAAACATTAGCATAGTTCATATGGTCAATGCTAAAAATCAAATATATATAGATATACTATCAACGTTAATTAAATACGCCGTGTTGACCATACAAAGGCCCATTGGATAAAACCGCGAGTGTTGGGCTTCATTTTTAGATATCAGAAAACGGTCCCTAAAGTTTCATCAAAATCGGTGACCCGGACTCCGTGGTCTCTTGTCAGATTAATAATTACACTTTGATACCTAAGCCATTTAATGAATTTGTTATGATAATACACCGTTTTCCATCCACTAATTTTACTGTAAAAATAAAACATTTAACAGCTTATAGAAGTATGCTTGAAATTATCTGCATCGGTAAAATAGATAACGTCCTATATGATAAACTATAGTCTATATTGTGAGATTTTATATAAAACTCGCGCAAATTTTGAAATCGTAATACTAATAACAAGAAAGCGTTTTAACACTAATTTGAAGGAGCTAAAAATAAAATTCATGGTTACGGATGCGTTACGGAAAAACATTATTCGGTGTTTCGTGCTTAATTAAATAAAGTTAAATAGGTAATGTATAAGTCTATTTAGGCAGAAAATGTAGTAAATTGTATATAGTTTCATAATTTCATGGACAGATCAATACTTAAAGTTGTAGAATTAGCTATTAATACGTTAAAGAATCGGACACGATATTGTCGATTTTTTTACTTTCACCCTTTAGCGTTCCAGAAACATAGGTGGGGGAGGGGGCGCTTGTACGAATGAGGCAACGATATTTAGCTTTTAGCGCAAGAGTACTGAACACGCTCTCTGTGTATAAAAATGTACAAATTCCCTGGTAGAAAATTATCTAGTTTTATCGAGGCCCTCGATTATTTCCTTAGTAAACTAGATAGATCTACATAGTTCTAGATTAATTTTCTACCAGGGTTAAGATCTTCACATTTATTAGTAATTAGACAGAATTATAAATAATTTATAATACTAATTACCATCAAATGCTGCTTGAAATCATCAAAAAATAATAGTTATTAAGTATTTAAGAATACATAATTAATAATGTTCACACGCTAGCCGGTCAAAATACAAGAATTTAAAAGTAGTTAAAATTTGCTTATAATAAGCGCGGTAGTAGGGTTGAGCGAAAGTGCAGCTATAGGGTAACTTAAGAGGTAACGCCACTCTGGCTCTCTCAAAAATGAGCGTTTTTCGTAATCTTTTGTGAGGAAACGAGAAAATTTACACGAGATTCATTAATAAGGGATTGTAGTACATGTTTTTAGGTTGTAAAAAATTGATTTATTGACACTTTAATAAAAAAATTTCAGTTGTACTGTAAAAATTCCGAAAAAAATTTTTTTTAGATAGCTCTACTTTGGGGCACCTAATTCCAACAATTTTTAACCTGGAACACAAAATAAAAGTTTTTCTGAAACTTAACATAAAAATACATACGTTGACGTAGGCCTTTTTTAAAATATTATTTTTTGACAAAATGACACGTTTAGAAAAAAGAGTTGCGTTTATAACCACAAATTCAGCGGTAAATTGTTTATAAAAATAACAATAAATATGACATCAAAAATCCCCTACGTCATCTTATGAAGAATGTTATTACGAAGTTACAGTTAAAATTTCAAGTCAATCGGATTAAGAATGAGGACGAAACCCTACCCGAGGTTTTGAAAAATGTTGATTCGAGAAAAACGCATTTGAATTTTTGAAAGCGATAAAAGTATAGAAATTTTCACTGTACCTTCAATCTGCGATGTGTGCTTCATACTTGGGACTAGAGGCATATTAATTATATGAACCTTAAGCATCATTTAAGCCAAATAAAATCGATTTTTTGAAAAAGTCAGAGTGGCATTACCCCTTAAACGATAGCCCGGAACACGTGTGGCAGGTGAATCGATACGGAGTCTGAAGGAGAGGAAATGGGTTTACTCACTGATTTTATATTTATAAATTACTTGAAAAATAAGCGTTTATTGCTCTTAAAAAAGACTACTAATATTTACATGTTTACGTGTGTAAGGTGTTAGAAAAAGGTGAACTTCATGCGCGGTCGCGAAAACAGGTGTCACGATGTGCGTGAAGGCTTCGAGGTGACCCTAGCTACGGTTTGGCCGAAAGAGAGCGAGTTCAGCGAGAACAATTAGTTTTTTTATCGCATCGCTGAAATCCGGAAGGAAGAAACTTGGAGAAAGCGCGCACATGTATCCTTTCTCGCCAAAAACCATGCGAGCGAGCGCTTCAGATCTTGCGATAAAGAGAAACACCGTGAATGTGAAAATATGAAATATTATAGGGCAGCTGCAAATGCAAACGGACTGAACAAATAATTATTATAAATAATATTTTTATAAGAATAGTATAACAAAAACGACTAAAATTTGAGTAATTAGAAAAATAAAAAAATATATATATAATATTATAATTAAAAGTTTATCTTTTCAAGAAGAACATTTTTTTTCTTTTATAGGTGCATAATAGTCTATTTTATTGTGAAGTTAATACAAAAAATAATTAACATCAATATACTGTCAGTAATTAGGCTTTATTGCGTCATTATCGTCACATTTGACAGAAAAAATGTAAAAAATGTATTAAAAATCAGTATAAATAAATTCATACCACGGTAACAAAAGGTATTTGGAGTTTGGAAATAAAACTTAATATTAGTCTTGACATATAAATGAAAAAGAAAATGACTTTTATATATTTTGATTGCATATACGAAATTTTATATCCGATTTTAGGAGTCCTTGACTTTGTGCCCACGGACGTCGTGCCAACCAATGACGAGCAAGAATACACAGCGAATCAATGAAGCAAAGCAATGAAGTAAGACATTTCTCAAAAAATTACTTAAGTACTTACTTAAGTATTAACGGAAGTAACTGCTTAAGAATTTACTTAAAATATATCTGGAAATTTAAGTAATTACTCAAGTAGTTACTTAAGTAATACCTAAAAAAAGTAAATAATATCTTAAGTAATTACTTAAGTGATACCTAAAAAAGTAAGTAATATCTTAAGTAATTACTTAAGTAATATCTGGAAATTTAAGTATATCTTAAGTAATTACTTAAGTAATATATGGAAATTTAAGTATATCTTACGTAATTACTTAAGAAATGTCTGGAAATCTAAGTAATAACTTAGTAATTACTTAAGTAAATACTGAAGATGGTCCTATAGTTAAATTTGATGGTAAAATCAATTTTTCATTTAATTTTTTGATTTACATTTTTACATTTTATATACTTTGATAAATGAGGTTCTGAAGTAACTAAATTCCGTATAGAGGGCAGCATCAGTTCATTAGAGATTATTTGACGCGAAATTTAAGATAGCAAAATATGAGACATTATTACAGTACACTATAAATACTAAAATAAAACAATTATAATTCTTATTTCATACGAAAGTGTATTTAAAAGTGATTTTTTAAACGCAATAATTACTTTGCGAAACAAGTACTACAAAAATGTCATTTTGTGGATTTCAATTTCGCGCCAAAAAACCTCCAACATACTGGTGCGGCTCTCTATGCTGAATTTAGCCACTTCAGAGCCCCATTGAAAGCGATAAATATACTTAAAAAGTAATATATTTTATTGATGTATATCCAGGTTCAATCACTTTGAACAGATTGCTTTTCCCTGACTTAGCAAGATTTACGCTTTTTTATAAATATAAATAACATATTATTAAAACGCAAAAATGTTCTTACCATAGAAATGTATTAAAAATTTTTACTGTTAGCTAGATAGTGCTAACGAAATCAAACACAACAATACAGTCTTGGCTAGTTGTCATTCGGTAAATTTAGATGCGCATTCGATTATACACAACTAATGATCAAGGAAATAAAGATACGCCTAAATAACTAACAGTTAAAGAAAATCACTTCTATGGCCAAAATAGGCTATGTAAAATGATTTTCTGTTATAAAAATGTACAAAGTATCAAAAAATAAAAACCATCTTAAGTATTTACTTAAGTTATTATTTAAACACCAAGGTATTACATAATTACTTACATTTCCAGATATTTGTTAAGCAATTACTTAAGTTAATACTTAAATAAGTAATTACTTGAGAAATGTCTTAATTCATTACTTGCCTTTGTAACCATAGCAATGCTCATTAGATTCGCTACGCGTTCTTATTCATCATTGGTTGGCACAACGCCCGCGGGCACAAAGTCAGGGACTCGATTTTAGTATAAAATTCAAAAAACGGTAAACCAGAAAATTCAATGGCAATGCGCTAACTAGAAAAGTCATCCTTAAAATTATGTCTTGCAGCAAATGGCCTCTTTTAATATATAGGAAATGATTATTGATACTGGAAATCGAATTAAAAAATAAATTTTGCGGTATTACTCTAGTGTATGTGTGTGTGTGTGTGTGTATGTGTGTGCGTGGGTACATGCATGCGTGCGTGCATGTGTGTGCATGCGTATATGTATGCATGCGTGTGTGTGTGTGTGTATACGCCAGTGTTTCAGGATATACACGTTGAAAATTAATTTTTCATGATCCATTTTCTTTAGTTTTTTAGTGGTTTTTAGATTTTTGGTTTTTCGTTTATCAAGTTTTTTAGTACAATAGAAATATTATCATAGTTTTAGTGTAAATTCATTCGAAAGATCATTTGCGACATAAAATTATGGATAATCTTATTTCTTGCACTCATTATACAGGAGAACGTCATTTTTCTTCAAATAGGTATATCTCAAAAACTTATGATGCAAAATATTTGAAAATATTTGTTGTAATTAGAATTACCGAGAAGAATATTCAGTTAAATTTTTTACTCATTGTATTTTTTGAGTCTTCTGAAAAAAATCTATTTGAACATAAATCGATTTTCTATGTCGCACGATAACCTAAGTAAAACAGCACGAATCTTGCTGAAAATTCACAGAAAGGCAGCTTTTTGTATCTCTTGGTTGAATTCTTTGACCAGACTATAAGGACTTCTTATGTACACCCAACGGTAAAACCGTTTTTATGAATGTGCCCCTAAATAACAACTTTTTCATAGGCGTAATAAGTATGTCAAGTCGCCAAAAAGTTAACAAAAAGATGACTTCAGATATGATTTTGTTTCTTACGTCTATGCAAAAGTTGTTATTTAATGGCACATTGGGAAAAATGGTTTTACCATTGGTTGCACAGTAGAGCGGGAATGAACCAACGTTTTGGTTTTTAGCGATTTCTTTTATTTTTGGGTTTTAGTTTTTCGGGTTTCTCGGTACATTAGAAAAGGTGGGACACTAAATAACAGACAAATAAAATTATGAATAAATAAAACTTCGAACATCAAAATAACCAAAAATTATAATAATAAATTCCAAATATATAGATAGACGAAATTCCGAAACTGAAAGAACGAAAAACTTTATTGACGAAGAATTAAATATCGATTATCAAAATAACGAAAAATTATAATAACAAATTCCAAAAATATAGATAGACGAAATTCCGAAATTTAAAGAACGAAAAACAAAAATATAACACGAAAGTTTATGCAACGAAAAACCAAATTTACAAATTGCAAAATTAAGATATTCAAAACTCCAGTTAAAAAGAAAATAAAGTTCGACCATTTATCAATATTCGGTTTTTATGTTTCTGAGTTTCGTTCTTCTTAATGTTGCTATTTATAATTTTGGTTTTTCGTTGTTTCGATCTTTGCAGTATTATATTTGTAATTATGTTTTTCGTTATTAAAATTTTTGTTATTTAAATTTCGGAAGTTTGTTCATTTATATTTTTTAAATTCGTAGTTTTAGTTTTTTGTTATTTTGATTTTCAACGTTTTATTTTATATCTTGGCTGAGTTTTTTGCCCAGATCATGAGAACTTTTATTTTTTAAGATATTTAAGGATATATTTTTTTTCTACAAATATTAGATCACTATTTTTTTGAGTATTTATTACAAGGTAATTTTTTACCAACCAAGTCTCATTTTTTCCGTTTTTTGAAATCAAAATGAATTCTTAAGATTTATCGATTCGTTTGTATTTTTAACGCTTTTTATATCTATGGTATTGATTTTTTTTAATTTTTAAATTCTTATATCTTGGGTATATTTTTAAATTCTTATTACGCGGTCATTTTTGGCCATTCAAAGCTCATTTTTTTCATTTTTTGATAATTTTTTAAAATGAAAACGAATTTTTAAGATTCATCGTTTTTTTTATTTTATAGCGTTTTTCATTTTTATGATATTACTGTAATAAATTAAAAAATTCGTTGTTCATAAACTCGAACAAAATAACAAAAAAAATTATTTATAAAAGTAGTATGCACATTTTATGTACATAAATAAAATTTAATAAACAATTATAGTGATGCAAAATTTATTATTGTAAATTGAAAAAAATGTTACTTGATATACCTACTTGAAAAGTTTTTGTACAATTTAAATATTTGTGTATAGGTTTAAATAGAATTTAAAAATTTTGAATTTATATATCACGACATTTAAAAAAAATGGGCTTGTTGTTTTGTCTTATAAGCACATAATGTAATACAAAAAATAATTTCATATTGGAACAATTAATAAAGTTTGAGGAAGCTAAGTGCCAGTGAATTGGCAGCGGGTTTGTAAATTGTAAAAGAACGGTCAATTGTGTAAAATTATGAAATGGGTTCTAAATTAAAAATCATTATGTTGTTTCGTCTAATACAAAGACAAGCTAAATGGAATCAAGTGCACTCGACTAATCCAGGATACGCGATCCTGCAGAGAAATCTGTCCTGAAGCGACACGTTAAGTCACACAGGCAGATTGCGGTGTATTGAATAATAGACAGGTAGATATGTCAATATCATGCCGACCAACAGCCTCTCCGTACGCACTATACGCAGATTAGAGCGACTATCACTTTGATGTGTTATGGCAAATTGAGGCTCCATGCGAAGGGTCGAATACGCTTTAGTTAACGTATTGTACAAATAGCTCGTAATCACCATTTTCATGCAACATGGTTCTTTTGAATTAAGCTTTAGTATCTTTATACATTTTTATCTTAACTTAAAGTTTTTTAAATTTTCTTTCGTTAACTTTGTAGAGAAATATTTAAGGAACAAAATAAACCCCGAAACATTAAAATTGGTTAAAAAAAATATTTTTTAAGTTGACAATATTTACACTTGTGACATCACGATTTTTTTTAACAATTTTTTTTACGTAGTTTTATCCTATTATTAAATACATATCATTAGATTTATCATAGGACCTTTATAAACTCTCATACGATTTTTTATTTTAGCCCTATATATAGCGAAAGACTCTCCTTAAGAATCAATACATTGTATAAAATGATAACTTTGGTTATTTAGTCCTTCAAAAATATATAGGATTTTTTTCAATACCCAAGCTTAAATTTGTGAGCGCATACTACCATTTGAAATATCAAATTAATATTCGTGAAAATTAATACTAATTGTGACATAAAATCAAGGGAACATGGTAAAATTGCTTGAAACTTGGTATATATTACTTTTTCCTAACAACATTGATAGGAAAAGCATTTCAAGTTGATAGGTCAACAATAGGAGTTTTTTTTAACACCAGAGTCATATTTTAAAATATTTCCTAGTGTAAAGTTTATTGTCAACAATTTCTAAAGTCAAAATTTTCAAACTTTTTCCGTTTTCTTATATTCAGATATTTTTGTAAATACAATTTATAACATACGACATACACATAATTGTAAAAACAATTTATAAACTCACCGACATTTGAACATATTTATAAATACATAATTCATCGAATATTGGAATCCTAGTTCTCTTGACTCAGGTCTGTTCTTTTAATTTTAATCAATACTGAAACTTTGTACTCAAACTATATAAT
The DNA here is from genome assembly GCA_949152435.1 of Gastracanthus pulcherrimus. Classification (NCBI taxonomy): domain Eukaryota; kingdom Metazoa; phylum Arthropoda; class Insecta; order Hymenoptera; family Pteromalidae; genus Gastracanthus; species Gastracanthus pulcherrimus. Next base: position 52,763,517 of record OX424576.1, read on the forward strand.
TTGTTTTCAATAATATAATACATGTAAATTAGTCAATAAACATCGACTAAGCTAACTGTATTATAGGTATATCGAAGAGTATCGGAATGTTGGAAGCAATGCAGGAATTAGCGGAAAAAAGTTAACAACGTTCTACTCAGCTTTTAATGAATCAGCTGCACCGATGAGGTACTTAATAACATGCTTAACCAGGATACGGATTAAATTCTCTAAGAACTTAATACCAATCTACGTTCTATATTTCAATTGAGCCAATTGGCATTTTTCTGGGACAGTCATCAAGCCCGCCTAGTCAGGTGATAGAGATTTCATTCCATTGCATTGCGAGAGTAAGAGTGCAAGAGAGAGTGAGAGAGAGAGAGAGAGAGAGAGAGAGCGAGAGAGATAGGGGGGGGGGGATTATGTGCAATCGAAATTCCACTGTCGGCTTCAACTCCTTCACCTCCTTCGCGCCTATAAACTCACGTGAAGCCCGTTTTGCAGGCCTCGCAGCAAAGGCTACAGGTTAAAGAGTGAGCGAGCAAAATCTCGAACGAAAGAGTGAGCGAGAAAAATCTCGACTTTCATCGAAGTGTCGAAGGGTTACCTTCGCGAAAGCGAGCGTCAACGAGGTGATTTCGCGGGAATATAAATGTCTCCCGTCTGTACCCCTTCTGCCTCCTGCCTTCTCTCTCTCTCTCTCTCTCTCTCTCTCTCTATCTCTTTCTCTTTCTCTCTCTCTCCCTCTCCCTCTCTCCCTCTCCCTTTCGATTAGGCGAGTGAGAGAGGACTTTGCCTTTTAATCTCGCAGCTTTTCCTCTTTTAATCTCGTTCTATCGATCCGTCCCGTCGTCCATCGACGTCCGCTGCAATTTCTCCGTTCCCTCATCCATCCGCCCATGCGCACCCATCGACCCACTCGTTTTGCCCTCTTCTCCCTCCCCGCTCCCTTTCTCTGCAGTAGCATCTCTCACGGCCAGAGGTAAAGACGAGAACATCAGCTCGCTCTCGCGATATACCTTGCAGTCAAGCCGATGGACACGCGATCGTCCCGAGATGTGCGTACGTGAGCGCACACTGAGACTCCGAGTCCAATTGGAATTGAGATATCCTCTCCGAATTGCGATTACCATCAGAGCGTCTCCTTTACTTTCTTGTCCCCGCCTTGCGCTTGCCTCCTTTCTTATACTCTGTACCCGCTATCCGCATTCGATCGGAGACGGGATGAAATCTCGGACGATTCTTCAGATGTACGAGGGCCGCCTGATTTTTATTATTGGCCCTTGTTGACTGGCAATTGCTCGCCCGACAGTGAAACATTACAGATTTACTTCAAGCAAACAAACGAATAAGAATTCAGTGTACTTTGCATATCATAGTATCACAAATACTTTTCTCAAGTTGAAATTCATATAAGAAATTTCAATATAAATGTATGGAATACAAATAAACCATGAACTTATAAAATATTTACATATTTTTCCTTAGAATAGTAAAAGGAAATGATAAAACCATCAAGTATATGTCTATACATCGATAATGCGCAAGTAGAAATATCGGAATATATTCAGTCATACAAATGCTAAAAGTTTGATATTGTACTTTAAGTAGCTGTGTACGTTTTGAACACCAACTATGTGTTTGTAACATTTTAACCAAGCTAATTAAGGGGGCACACCACCTTTAAAATCTGAAACAAAAAAATTAATTAAGAATTTTTATTTTGATATTTATTTTAATAAGGGTTTTTTTTCCTCAAAGTATACATAAAAACCTACCAATTTGTATATTTTTTACCTTCGTTGGACCTTCTATGCCTCCATGGCAAACCAGACTGTTTTCGAAGACTTTAAGCACTGTCCGTAAGATTCCAAGTCTACGCATGGATGGATTGGGCTAAAAATTTATGGAGATACTCATTATCGTAGTACTTTTCATATGAGCGTAGGGATTTTGATTTGAACGAGTACAAGTATTTTTTTATTTGAACATTGTCAATATAACACTTATTTTTTAATAATTTTATCACTTTTATAAATGTAAAAAAATTTCTACTCGTTCAAATCAAAATCCCTACGCTCATATGAAAAGTACTACTATAATGAGTATCTCCATAAATTTTGAACCCAATCTGTCCATGCGTTCACTTGGAATCTTACGGACAGTAAGCTGAAATTGATAAAAACAACATTTAGAGTTACTTTACAATTAATTTACAAGTTCTAATAGATATAATTTATACTCATCTTATCAATTGCATCTACTTTTTTCTTCTTTTCAACGTAGCAGACAAACATCTGCAGCAGTGTACATCAATATTTTCTGGTGCGTGGAGTCCCATGAGTCTTCCTCCTCCTTGAATAACCTGAAATGAAAAAAAAAACACAAAAATGAATAAATTGAGTAAACTGTACTTATCATACTAAACTCTTGAGCGACACTTTCACACACTTCACTCAACTGCTTATTTATTTAATCAAAAGCCGATTGGGCAACTGGCTTGCATAGGTCCATAATCCCACAAAAAGTTGAAAGGCCAGCGTGTCCATGTCCAAGTGCACGAGCAGACAGCACATATCTTCTGTTCACTTCATATGCATTTCCTTTGGCTCCTACTTTGTTGCTGGAGTTGATCGCTGCTATTTCACCACACTTTGAGCACACAATATCTATTTTGAAACCAAGACCCTGCACGCCAGATTCAGTTAATTGAACACTGCCATGGCACCGATTACAACACAGAACACTTCTAAGTTTAGAAAATAAAATTGAAGTGTCAATGATTCTGTTTGTTGTATCACTGGTGTCTCTAGCACTAGCTGTGTTTTGGAATTTCCTCGCTGAGCTGGTGGATAGTCTTGGCTTCTTTTGTAAATCTTCCTTTTTTATCTCTTTTAGAAGACATTTTCACTACACCGATTTACACACATTCACAAATTGTCAAATGCAATTAAAACACTGTATAAGTTCAGTACAATAAAAATATTAGCTGTGTTTACTAACAGGTGGTTTGTAAACATAAAAGCCAACTGTCAAAAGTAGCAAAAATGTACGGGTAAGGTTAGTCAAAAATTCGATCTGATTTATCGACCTTTATCTTGTGACGTAATGACATGTCACGTTACTCGTAATTCGCACATGCGCCAATATTACATATAACAACGCGCAAATATACAAGCATGGATCTTATTATATTATATTTTATTACTTTATAACTAAATAAAATAATCAATCAAACATTTAGTTATAAATAATAATAAAATAAATAATAATTGATAAAATACCGAATTTACGCAAAATCGGCAAAAAAGCTGTCTCAGTATTTATATTGTAACTTTAAAAGGAATTATGATATCGTAAAACGGTTTTCGGGAGCTTATTCTACGGGAAATTTCCTATAAATAAGGTAAATAAAAAAAAAACGATTTTTTGACAATTTAATGGTGGTTTGCCCCCTTAATGATGTAGTAGTTTTGTTACACATATATGTACTTGAACATATCCACTGAATGCATAAAGTTTGTAACTGTTTAAAAAACTATCGTTACTCAGGCGTAGCATCCAAAGACGGCTGTAAGACTTGTGGATTGTGAAGCCTCTTCGAAATTTGATAACTCACGAATTCTGCAAGTATCCGCAGTTGGAGCCTTTCCAAGTCACGAAATGGCGCGCTCTGCTTCCTTCAGCCTGGCTTGCTTAGCCCAAGCTGCCAGGGACGCGAGATGACGCTAATTCGGTGAGGGCGCGAATTCCATAATTCGAATGAGAGTGCTCGCTCGTGGAGTATTAGCTGTCCTTAACGCGAGGGGAATAACGTAATGCTTCTTGCCAGCGGAGGTGAAAAAGCTACGTAAGTACCTCGACGACGTATCAATATTACTTACGCGACCGAAATTGTTAATTATGTTTGGTCTGACTGCGTTCATTACGCGACATTATCATGGGAACCGCAGAATTGCATTTTGTCCAGTCTTGCGGCATGTGGACCACATATTTAGCTGTTAAGAAAACCTACTGCTTAGTAAGGGCAGTTATGTGTTAAATTTTAACGCAAAATCATTTTAAATATTATTTTTAACCTAATTTCGCACGCGAAAAATGATTAATTCTAACAAACTTCATTTATTTGTGTTCACAATCATTATTTAATTTGTGTATGCACTGTACAATATGCGAATATTCAATTATCTAGTATGTCTATTAAATTTTTAAGGGTGTGATTGTAAATAATGTAAAAAATTAGAACTACGTATTGCAAAAATAAAGAGAAACTATATTCCGAAATTTAAACAATGAAAATCTTAAAAGCGAAAAACAAAGTTACCAAACTCAAAACTACGAAAGTGTAATCAACGAAAAATCAAAATTACGAATTGAAAAATTAAGAGGAACAAAAGTCAGAAAAATAAAATACGACCATTCAAAATGAAGGATCGGATTTTATTTTTCAGAGTTTTGTTCATCTGAATTGGGCACGTTTCGATTATCAGAACATCCATTATCTTCAAGTACCTCCATTAAGCATTTCAAAATACAGAACAAATATAATCCAAATTTAAAGGCAGCATTATACTGATATAGATCATAGTTCAGAAGAGTAAAAATAAAAAATTTCATAATTACGAAAGCCGTATTACAAAATATTAAAAAATCAGAAATTTAAAACAGATTCCCTCTGTCAGCCAGTGGACCTATATCTTATAGAAACTTTTGACCCACTATAAAAACTGTCTTAATTTACTCCATTCGAATTAGATATTTTCAGAATTTACTCAGAACACGAACTAAAAGAATATGTATTGATTTTAACTTCCTAATAGACAAATTTTCAGAACTGCAATGTCGACGTAAAAAATGTTACTAAATAAACTATTGTAAAACGATAATTTTATGCCAAGGTGTCAGAGTTGTAGATGTCTGAATATTGCCAATACTTCTGATGACGTCACAAGTGAACCTAATTAGAATTTAATTATTCATAATAGTTACCGAGCTAATTAAAAAAAAACTGTTTTTATGCTTCGGCAGTGACGCCGACTCTGCGCGCAGGCGCCTAACGAATGGCTCACTGGATGCGCGCACAGACTAAGGCGGGGAAACCATATGGTTCAAATTTATAACAATTATTGAACATTTTCTCGAGAACCCTTATGAATAATTAATTTTTGTAGGCAGAGAAAACGTAATCAAAAAGTATTAAGAGCTTCGTGATTGAAGGAAAGAGGGGGGGTCCGTTTATTAGACTGCTTTTTATAGATCTACTAGCACTTTAGAATTTTCATTACAAACAAATAGACAAAGAAAAATGTTCATCGTTTCAACACTAATTATAACTAATGCTAAACTGAACGTATGCAAATGATTCGACGTTCAAATAAACGAAGGGAAATTATATTAATATTATCGCATAAATGTAGAAAAATAATTCATTAGAATAAATAGATATACGACAATGAAAACGTGTAACTATTAGAAAAATGATGTACGAGAGCAAAAATAGCATCTTTTTTCGAATTTTAAAGCAGTATTACTTTAATTTGTTTAACTTATAATTATTCTACTTATTATCAATCTTATTCCAAAAATCGCCTCATTAAGGACTCTAAATATTTTCATTGCCTGTTGGTATATTCGTGTTTTTATTTTTGTAGAAACTATTTATTTATTTATTTATTTTTTAACGTCCCCATGTGGTGCTAAGCGACGACAGGGGTCTGCGGTGTGTTTGTAAACAAAGCACATGTAATTTTTACAGAGGTGCTTGTATTAATCGGCATAGACTAGGATTCAAACTGGGGTCACCGGCGTGGGAATCCGACACTCTACCGACTGAGCCGCCGCAGCCCCCATTTATTTCTAATTTGTGTAAATCTAAACTTTGAAATTCCCAATACTCTGCAAATCTATATAAAACAGTCTAATAAACGGATCCCTTCCAAAATGACGTTAGCCAATATGTACAATTGAATTGAAAGTAGATCAAAACTATAATATTTGTGTTTCTAATTTTCAAATGTTCCTAATAATTCCTATAAATTAATATTAATATGACACTCGTAATTATGAATTCTCTGAATTTTGGTTGTATCGTAATTAAAACTTTCTATATTGTAAACTTCAGAACTAAAAAAAAAGTAATTTTATATTTGAAATTCTGGAGTACAATGGATGCTTTGATAATCAAAACCCATCCTCTGAATTTTTTAATTCGTAATTTAAATTTTTCGTTGTTATGAGCATCACAGTATTATTTTATGTAATTTTATTTTTCGCTATTCAAATTTTTCGTTGTTTAAGTTTCCGATTTTTGTTTGTCTATATTTTTGCAATCCGTAGTTCTAATATTTCGTTATTTTGATGTTCGAAGTTTTATCTATTCGTAATGTTATTTCTTCTTTATTTAGAACCCCACGCATTCGTAATTTTAAAACACATCTATATTTAAAATAGATATATTCAGTAAATTACCTATATAGTGATTCAGTAATTAAATAATTTTCTAATCATTGAAAAATATTTTATGAGCTGCAAACCATACAAAAATTATGCGTGCATCGTCAATCGATTTTCTAACATTGAAATTTTAGACAAGTCTATTAGTAAGAAAATAAATAATATTTGTTATCAAGACTTACACAGATTCTAATTGATCTATCTATATTGAGTATGTTTATTTTTTCTATCGAATCAATACAACATTTTTAAACAGAACTGAGGATTGATGAAGCTATTAGTTTTAAGATTATAGAACCATGATGGACAACAATGCACTGTTAAAGATAACGCCAAACTTTCTGATTCGTACTTCGGCAAGTATAACGGTATAAGCCTGAACGACGACCAAACTTGAAAAGACGATTTTTTATGAAATACCGTATATTTGTCTTACAATTTTAAATTCAAATGAAATTAATTAAAAGAAAAACAGATAAGAAAGAACTATATTTACATTTGTAATAAAAAAGGATGTAAAATAGAAGTTATATAAAAATTATTTTTGAGTAAGCACGAAAATAAATGAAATAGTGAAAAGTAATAGAATAAAGCTTGTCAAACACAGTGGGTGAGCAAAGAGTATTTTACATAAGCTTACAAATACGGCGAATCTCGCGCGCGAGCAATCTTGCAAATGGAAATTGTTTTACATATGGGCATGCGGGTGCAGAGGCCACGGCGTCGCGCTGCGTATAAACGATAGCCTTTACTTTTTCAGCAAACTATCCAGCTCAGCGTGGTCGCGCTCGTGACAAATTTGGCACAGCCGCAGTAACGGTGTCAGTACGACTCTGGCTGAAATAAGATACAACGAGAGCGAAACAAACGGCGAAAAAGGAAGGAGAGAAAAGTTACTTCCCTGAAAGTTTCCAGCGACGCGCCGAGAGCCCGGAGAGAGAGAAGTGTCGTTCTGGGGCTGAAAAAAGTCTTGGACGCATGGATAGGAAACGGAGAAAGACGCGAGAAGAAGGAGAGAGATGCACATAAATTGTACAAATTTTACACTGAGCTGGCAGACACTACAACAATTTTTCCCAACCCTTTATTTCATATTACCATATGCCCTTTTGAAAATCCTTATGGAACAGCAGAATGCCATAAGAGTTTCTTATCTGAATAATCATTTAATAATGTTTCTAAACCATCTTACATGTTAAGGAATTATATTTAAAAAAAAAATAAATACAAACCATTTAAATAATTTAATAAAAATCATTTAAATAATGAAATTGAAAAAATGTATGGAAAGAAATATAAAGATACTTCTTATGAAATAAATCTTTAATAATAATTACATTTTTAATACAATAATTTAAAAATTTTATATATTTTTTTAATTTATATATTTTATACATTGTGTTGCAAAGATAACAACTACAATACAAAAATGCTGTGAGTCATAATGTAAAACATTTACAAGCTTTTCCTAGAAGACGTTATTGAAATGCATATCATTTCTGCTATCCTAATTTGATATTTTTTAAAGTACGTCAGTCGAGGTATGTACAGTAACATATTAACATAAATACTTCTCAAAATTAGTTAAAATAAAATATAATTAAATGCTTACAGGTACCCTAATTTCTATACACATCTTCTGTCAGACTAAATCATTGCCTATTCTACTGATCTAGAAACTCCACTATGTAGAAGAAGACCTGGTCGTTTATGCAGTGTCTCATTGAGTATTTTAATTACTGTTTTCACAAAATAACACTTCTTAAAGAAAAATTTCTTAATCATCAAAGCGTGAATCAGCTTGAATTTCCGGATAAAAATGGATTGCAGGTGGGTTGGTGATCCCTCTTAAATTATTATGAATTATCATGAATGTTCATCCACGATCACACAAGATAATGCTCAAAATTTTTTCAATTTGTACATGCTTGTGCAGATTCATGCACCACTTTGCCTGAAACTTGATCGGGGATATACAGACATGGTCATAGACATTCATGCATTTTTATGAAAGTTCATGATTAATAATTCATTAACTTTCATAAAAATGCATAAATGATTATGACCATGTTTGCATATCCCCGGTCAAGTTTCAGCCATAATGATGCATGAATCTGCAAAAACGTATACACATTGATAAATTTTTGAGGTTTATCTTGTATGATCCTGTATTCATGACAATTCATAATAATACAAGATGGTTCACGAATCTACCTAAAATTCATTTTTACCCGGGCTTATTATTCTGTTAATATTTGTAAATCCATATTTAAATTTTCTAAAATCATTTCTTATAATTTTTATCAAAAACTTAAATATTCTTTGAAAATAACTATTTGTCTACATTTATCTATATTGCATCTGCTACTTTACAATAAGTCATGTTGACTTTTGTAACTATGAATGTAGAAAGCAACAAAGAAATTTTCACAAAAAATAAAGGTAGAAAATACAGTTTCAAAAAGTTCCATAAAAATTCAAGAGACTCCTTGTCGTATGAAATTTCAGCGCTTTAATATAAAAAAGCGCAGCGAAGCCAGTATTTATTTTCTCCGCAAAATGTAACAATAGACCGCTACAAGTATCTGGTCGGACAACATCCAGAATATCTGGGGTGTTGCACAATCTCAACTGACATAGATGCTGTAAAACATGAATGCAAAAATGAAAATCTCCGCGGTTTTGACACTTTAAATGGACGAAGAATCATCTCTCTATCTCTCTCTCTCTCTCTCACACACTTTCTCTCTCTCTCACTCACTCTCTCTCTCCCTCTCTCTCTGTCTGTCTCTCTCTCTCTCTTTCTCTCTCTCTCACTCACTCCCTCTCTCATTCACTCTTTCCCTCTCGGTTAGGCAAGTGACAGAGGACTTTGCAATTCCCAGCAATTCTGCACTCGGGCATGTCCCTTAGCCGCGCTCAGCCTGTATGTATATAAGAAAACGACAACGCCCTACGAGCAATTCTTTCGCTCCACTCACGGCTGCCTGCCTCTTGTTTCCTTCCGATTAAGGACGATCGACCTAGCCTTCGCTATCGCGTTCCAGCTCATGTCCCGCCCGCGCCAGGCTATCTCTCTCTCTCTCTCTCTCTCTCTCTCTCTCTCTCTCTCTCTCTCTCTCTCTCTCTGTGTGAATGTATTTATTAGCGTGATTGTTAAAGTGTTATGAATGAGTGTGTTTTAAGTTTGGACGTGATAGTGTACGCAAAGATTTAGCAAAGTATGTGTATGTATTCTTATATTTATATGTTATCTCTATTGTATTTATTTTTTATTCTATGTATTATTATTTTTTTTTTTTTGACGAAGCGTTTTATGTGATATTTGACTGTGACTAGTTCATTGCATTTAGATTTTATAAACTGACGAACTGATAAAGTGAATTATTATTTTAATAAGAAATATGCAATAAGTGAAAGTAAGATAACAATTATATTAAACCGACTGATATTTTTTAATTATAAATACAACTACATGTACATGAAATTGTAAGATTTTGTCTTCTGACGAATAAAAAGTATATCTATCTATCTATCTATCTCTCTCTCTCTCTCTCTCTCTCTCTCTCTCTCTCTCTCTCTCTCTCTCTCTCTCTCTCTCTCTCTCTCTCTCTCTCTCTCTCTCTCTCTCTCTCTCTCTCTCTCTCTCTCTTTCTTCGTCGCGTGGCGTCTGTACCTTTTGTTGAGTATATCAATATACTAAGTCCGTTTTTTGATTCTGGTATGTATAGTAACATCTGGGGAGATACAACTTACGGCTTGACTATTGATGTGGCAGTGTTAGCGAACCGTTATTGTGTCACGAAGCAAGCTTTCGCTGAAGTATAATTTTGCTTGAAATTGTTGTGTTTAAAATTGGTTCTTTATCCTTTCCTCTTTATGAATATATTTCTTTTAACCCTGGAATCCCCAAGATCTTTATTTGATCGAAAACAAGTATGGGAAGCTTTTAGTTATCTCTAAAATAGTCATATCGTCTACCTCGAATAGTTTATTAAAATAAGCTTTAAATATGAATTTTAGAGGTAGACCTTAAAAACGTCTAAAAGCTCTTAAATTAATTTGGGTGGATGGAAATGGATGCGCGAATGGATGGATACGTCGATGGATGGATAGATGCGTGAGTGGATGGATATATGCAGGGGTGGGAGAATTGAACTACAAAGGTGGATGAATGGATGCATGAATGTATGGATATATACATCGGTGGGAGGGATTGAAGTGCATACGTAGATAAATGGATGTGTGGGTATGAGAATAGATGCGGGGGTGGAGGGACAATTGCGTGGATGTAGAGTTTGAAATGTAAAGAGCAATGAATGGATACGTGGGTGGAGGGGTTGAAGTGATACAGTGAATGAATGGATGCGTATGTGGAATAAAATGTATAGGTAGAGTAATGATCAATGCTCGGGTGGATGGATGGATGGATGCATGTGTGGAGGGTTTGAAATGTAAAGGTGGATGAATGGATTCGTCGGTGGATGGATATATGCATGGGTGGGGTAATTGAAGTGTATAGTTAGATAAATGGATGCGTGGGTTATAAATAAAAACGTTTTTATAGATAGAAACTAATACTTTTGCCAAAGAAACTTTCTTAATATTTAAATCTTATTTGTTATTATTAACTTATATCTTCTATCTTATTTCTTATAACCTCTATTTTACAATTTTACAATTTTATATTTCACTTTTAAAATGAAACAATAAATTATATGTGAATTAAAGTATAATTATTTTTATATTGAAAAATATACTAATGTCAACAAGTGGATACGAGATATTTATAATTGGGACACTAACACTATAAAATTTAATCATAAGATTCATTACTTCTAAAAAAATGAAATAAATCTAAATAATGTATCTTTCTTACGTCGATAACTTATATATTCTATTAATACCATCATTAAATATTAACATGCATAAATTATAAAATATACTGTAGGTATAATAAAGAATATTAGGTATAATATTCAATATCAATTATAATTATTATATAGGTAATACTTTTATAAGAAAACTCAGCAACAATATATACATTATATATATTAATATATAAAAATATTATAGCAACATTCTAATTCTAAAATATAAAAAATCTTAAAAAATAAACATACAAAAACCTTTTGATCATATTTTATGAAATAACTTGCAAAATACACGAGCGAGCGCCAGCGAGTGAGTGAATTCAACTAGTGATATATTAATAACTCTATTGGTACAATACTTATTTTTGTATATAAATTAAATAACTAATTGTACAACTACGGTTTTAAAAGAGTAAGGCACTCGTAAAACATTATTACTTTTTTCATATAACGCAATAAAGTGCTCAGTCACAAAAAATGTATTAAACTGTGTCAAAAAGTTATTCTTTTCTCTCACTCTGACGATTTAGTTTACATCTAGCTGAAATTTGGCCACAATATGTTATTTACATAAAAGTTAATAATTTCGAATGGTTTTATTGCTTTACCTATTCTGTTCAATAAAAAATTAAGATATCCATTGTGTACCATTACCATTATGTACCACTCTCCTCTACGGTACTTGACAACAAGAAGATTTACAGCAAAAGAAAACAATTCCACAAAATTAAGAAATTTTTGTATAACTCTGTTATGAAAGGATAATTGTCAAAGCTGCAATTACACATCTGTATGTCTACGTCATAAATCATAACGTCAAAATGTTAAATTTCCTTTAGGTAATTCATCTTTTATTATAGAAATAATATATGACTTTTATTAGACTATAATTTATTAATATCATATTTTCTTCATATTTCCATATACGGATAATAACTTTTATTTTTATTCAGTATAAATTTACAATACGATTCTTATAATTTTTAGTGTTTAAAAATTATCTGCGTCTACAAATAAATGAGGATTGTTCATATAAACTAAGTGCAAAATATGTAAATATAACAAAAATATATTCATAAAGTAAACTTTTGAGTAAGAAGGACAATCAAGAAAGTAGGATATTGGAAAAAAGTTGGCAAAAAGCATTTAAGTATACATTTTAATATTTAGAGCGCATCATTGTCAGTATTCGCATCGTCGATTCATTTATTGAAAAGCATTGCGGATGTAAAGCTCGATCTCTACGACTCAAGCATTCAAGATCAATCGTAATACCTCTAGGTCGCCTAAGAAACACGTTCCAGATCCCTGCAGATGATTGACGTCTTTCCTCGGGGATCACGCGCACAATGAGATGGATATTTTCCCGCTTCCCGGTATCCCAAACGCACGAATCCCGCAAATGGAAATAAAGGACCACCGAAGCTAAGATAAAATACAGAGTGAGAGAATGAGAGAGAGAGAGAGAGAGAGAGAGAGAGAGAGAGAGAGAGAGAGAGAGAGAGAGAGAGAGAGAGAGAGAGAGAGAGAGAGGAATAGCGCATATATATATATATATATATATATATATATATATATATATATATATATATATATATATGAACTCAAATTCATAGGAAAGTGGCAAGTTTCTCGGAGTATACAGGGAAATCCATTATACTCGGACCAATCGGATGAGCCTAAGCTTCTTATCCGTTACGATTGTGCGTCTACTATACAAGAGCCCGTCAGGAGAGTGGGATAAGCTGTACGTAGTCGCGTATATAAATATAGCTATATGTATAGTGCGCAGCCTGGATATATCGAGACCGCGCCCGTATTTCCATTTCGCCTGGCGCCTTTGCGCTCTCCGCGCCGACTCACTAGCTTCAGAGCGCGATTACAGAAATAACGCCCTTGTGCCTCCGCAAGGTCTCCTCTCCCTCCACTCCTCCCCCTCATCCCGCGCTCACACTCGCACTCCTTTTCTTCCTTGGTGAAGCCTTTGCAGGAGCCCCAAGTTTTTGCCGCTCGAGCTTTTGTGTGTCTGCACACTCGCTCGCTATATAGATCGCGCGCTGTCTCACTACGGGTATACTTTCGCTCTGACAGTGGCGGGTATAACACATGCGCTGACTGTGCAGAAATTAACTGAACTCGCCGAATGCTGATATCGTGATTTATGTGCTTTTTCTTGGGAACTTTGATATTCGCAATTAAAAAAAATATTTACCCGCGTATCGCGATTTATAGAAAATTTACATTTATGAAATATCGAAATAGTTGGGTTTTTAATTCGATTAAGTATTGATGTGCCCTAATCTAGTATTAAAGTTACGCCAATTCAAAATCTATACTTGCTTTTCATTGAAAAATTAATGATAATTTATTAAAAATAAACGATTTACAATTTTTAATAAGTAAATATAATTTTTTCATCTTAATATGAAAAACGAAACTTTTATTCATTAATTTTTTGTTAATAAAACTCAACATACAATTGGATAATTTGGTTCTGATTACATCTATTTATTTTCACCATAGAGTTATGTAGCATTAACATTTTAATTAAGAAAAATATTTCATCTTTATTTTACAATATGAAATAAAATATTTATAAGTTTAAAAAATTAAAAGTATAATTTAACGTAATGATTCGAAATACATTATAAACCATTTATATTTCTATGACTTACCTGCCATAGCATGGTGTTCAAAAATAGAACAGATAATTGAGCAGTTCTAATAACCTAACTAACCTTAACTAATAAAATACAGAACTAGACGATACATTTTAATTAGATGATAGATTTTAACTAAATATTTACTCGTGACATAAAGAAAATATTAAAAAAATAACGTTTACAATTTGCGTTAAAACTTTTATTTATGGCTTTTAAACTTTAAGTACTTTATTCCGCATTGATTATAGAAGATATTTGTTTATAAATTGTCCTAAAAAGAATAAATCGATTCAATATTTTATGATTCGAAATGTATATGCGTATAAAAGTTAACTATATGTATTATTCTCATACAATAATAATCTATTATCTTAAAATATAAATAGAAGTCTAACAATTGAAATGTAAACAAGCAGAGAGAATGGAATCTTAACAACTGAATAATAAAAAATAATAAGACTGAAGTGAATCGCCCTCTGAATGGTGATCGATTAATCGTGAAACGATGCGCTTTTTGACATGTGCAAAGCTTTAATGGCGGTCTTATATCTAATCCCGTAAACGAGCCTCACGTCTTCTATCAGAGAAGAAAATACCGGAACAAAAAGGACAACTAGGTGTATAGTGTATCGAGAAAGAGAGAGAGAGATAGACAGAGAGAGAGAGAGAGAGAGAGGGAGAGAAAAAAAGAAGCGGAGAGTCCGATAGTTAAAGAGAGATAAAGGTATATGAAGAAGCAAGAGGCGAAAAAGGGAAGCTACTGCTGCTGCTGCCGGTGAGAGGTATAAATCAGAGGGTGAAGGAGGAGGAGGAGGCGAGGTGCAGGCTATAGACCAGGCCAGGCCAGGCCAGCGAGCGAGCGGCGAAAAGAAAAGGGCGTCAATAAAATGCAAGGCCAGATGAGAGATAAAGGCCGAGATAAGCCTGTCGCGGATGCGCATCGCGAATACTTGGACGAGGAGTTTAGCGAGGACGAGGCCGCCGAGGAGAAAAGTAAGATTTATGGAAAAAGTAGTAAAATCGCGTGAGCGCACTGCTTTGGCGAACTTCATTTTCGTTCGTGAGCACGCAAGCGGATTGCGAACCGCGTAATTTTAAATTGAAATTTTTTTTCGGGATTTAGAGCGCACCAGTGCTGCTGCGCTACACTGTTTTATTTTTAAGGGACCCGACGCGCTTCTATAGCGCACGCAACGGATTCGCATAGCAATTCTTTTATGTTCTCTCGCGCTTGAACGTATACTCGTTAATGCAAAATGCTTTTAATAAGGACACAGCTATTTTAATAACAAACTTTTTGTCGAATAACTTGCTGTTTACGTTAAGTTTATATACGCATTATATTATCAAAGCATAATAAACACTGCTTTTTATTAAAACTTAAATTCTTACATTAATTATTTGTTGAAGGTTAACTTTATACAATTTTGTATTCTCTATATGTAGAACTTGTTTTAATAGTTGTAACTTGTAAAATTATACATTTTCAAATCATATAAATTATCATTGTTTTGGAATGTTGACAATTTAAATCTGAATATTTTTCCCGTGTATAGTATCTGTAGTTATTAAATTGCTACCCCTGTAGCTCGCTTATAAATTTAAATTGATGTATACTTCATTAATTATTAACAAAATAATGTTTGTTATCAGAATTAATAATAATTAATACGAGCTTGTCAATATTGTCTTCAAAATATAAATTTATTCCCTTATAAAGATACTAACAATCTGATCTTTCTTATTATTTTTATTATTCCATAATCTATAATTAAGTATTTAACTGCTTGGCAAAGTCATTCATTTTTCGTTAAAAATTATTATATATACATATATAAATAGTGTGTATATGTGTGTGTGTGTGTGTGTTTTGTGTATGTGTGTATTATGTGTGTGTGTTTTGTGTATGCGTGTATATGCGTGTATATGTGTGTATATGTGTGTGTGTTTTGTGTATGCGTGTATATGCGTGTATATGTGTGTGTGTATGTGTGCCTGTGTGCCCGTGTGCCCGAGTGTCTGTGTGTCTGTGTGCGTGTACGTGTGCGTTTGCGTGTGCGTGTGCGTGTGCGTGTGCGTATTCGTGTTCGTGTTCGTGTGCGTGTGCGTGTGCGTGTGTGTGTGTGTGTGTGTGTGTGTAGCCAAAAGCGACGCCCAGCACTACACATTTATGATGTATATAGATATAATTTTACACGGATCGGTTTTGGCTGCGCTGGTGTATGTGTGTGTGTGTGTGTATAAAACTTATGTACGAAATAATTAAAGTTATGAAAATATGCGTTTGATATAATCACTGAAATTTCCTTTTAATATTAAGTTTCACATCCCAAATTATGCTTTTATATCTACATAACTTTTCATTTATTATATAAATTTCAACTACACGCAAAAAAACGTTAGTGCAATAATCGCTTTACATGTTGGGCGAAATCTGACCAACTCCGAGGTAAAAAGTGCTCAAGTGTGAAGCACGGCAAACCTTAAATAAATTTTGCCTTTTTTGGAGCAATATTTGCTGAAGACATAAGCAGAAAGAAATCGGACAATACTTGCTTCAAAATTATGTTAAAATTAACTCTGCTCCCCTGGTAGAAACGTTAAGGAGTTCTTAGCTATTGTTTAAGTAATTTTATATGTATTAGTTAATATATCCTTAAGGAATTAGCTAAAAACCCCGGTACCTGGCGACGTTTTTTCGTTACGGACTAGTTAAAAACTCGTAAATTTAAAAAATATATTCAGAAGTAATTTAATAATGAATCGATTAAGTTTAGTTATCAGAGTAACTATTTGATAATAAGTGTTTAATTAAAAATGATTAAAATGTATGTACATTAAGTTTTCAAATCTATCCCCACTTTGTAAATAAATATCCCGGGTTATGGTGAAGTAAAACGTTTTAGCGCTTTTGCGAACAACAATTCTACACAAAATATATATAAGTTTGTTCGTTTCGTCTGAAGAACGTTTACTTTGAAACGTCCAATTCTAAGTCGCGCGAGGGGTTTTTGGGACAGTTTTTTTTATTTTCATGTTTTTTTGTACTCTTAACATCTATATTAGTTAGATATATGACACTATTAATAGTTATAGTCCGTTGATCGTTACATCATTTTTTGGTTATTAAATGATTTATATTTTTTGAAAATATTGCGTTTGCTAACAATTATAGTTAATAAATTACTCAATTGCTTTAAAAAATTAACAATATAAATAAATTAGGGTTTTTAACACAAAAAACAATCACGTGTAATCCAATGATGAGACTCCGAAATAAATTGCAACTCCGATTTAAATATGCGACGCGGTGTAACGGTCTGCTGTATTTTGCTGAGAATTAAATTGGAGCATGCGCTTTTGATTTGATGTACGTGATAAATAAAAAATATTTTTAATTATATACTGCAATTTTTTTATCTGTATAATTTAGATCTCTTAGCGAATCCTAAGCTTGATTTTATCCTTAATTTTAGTTAAGATTAGCTAACGAGATTAGCTAATCGTTGATATCTTAAGTAATTCGACTCGTTAATTTTCTACCAGGGTCCTAAATTGATATACTATTATATCAGCAAATACTCTAAATAATGCAAGTATAATTAATTAAATAAATATATAATCAGAGCGTTCTAACCTTAAATCGCAAGCAATTTTATAATGTTTTATAATGCAGTTTTCGTTCAAAACTTTAAAATTTTTCTATACCTAATAGGTTATGGTTGCTTATTTATATTACTGACGGTCGCGCATGTGTACTGATCATCCGTAAGCGGTTTTCGTAATATTTTGAATTATGTCAATAATTTATTATTTCTGTTCTCACGAAAAAAAAAATTAAAGTATATTATTACTTAAACATTATTATAATTTTATGTTGAGTATCAACATGATTTTCGGGTAATTATTGCCTGATTTTTTTAACCAATCACCCAAGCAAATATCGCTCCAAAAAAGGAAAAATTTACTTAAGTTTTGGACTCCTTCATACTTCAGCACTTTTTAAAAATTAATAACTAATATATTTTACATTTAAATAAGTCCTACGTCGTTATATGTCCTCGAATTGACATAATAGAAACCTGCTCATTTCTTAACGTACCACAAGTTATTTTATTATGTACCAAAGAAATTTTTTTTCGATATTTTAAAATGTTATCATACCTCATTTTACCTTCCCGGATTTCTAGCCTGGTTATAGCTAATTTACCAAAACTAACGAGTTTTTACGTGTTTTTTAACCAGAACTCGTTAATTTTTTACAAAAGATAAATATTACTTTAAAGACTATAACTTTGGTGTATTAATTTCTTTCCAAAATTTCACATCGATAACCTGATACATTTAGGTTTATTTAAGAGACTATACACGCAAGTCTCTAAGTTAAAGCAAGTACGTAAAATTTTAATCAGAAATATTAGTATATTTAATAGTATACTAGAATGTTTAACTATAGTTACGTACTTACTTTACGTATACGTACTATATACATCGTACAAATATCAAATAGTTTTAGGAAATAAACACATGCAGTAACAATATAGATATTCAAAAATGAATATATCGGCGGTTATGGCAAATAGCATTAAAATCCCATCTGTCTTGTAATGAATCCTAGACATTTGATTAATCAATCTCTAAATTTCTTATTGTATCGAGTTTACTAGACAGTCTAGTAATATCTATTATTTTTTTCTCCGTGCAGCAAGCTGATTTTTTGTTTAACATTTTTTGGATTACTAAATTCAATCTCGAATAGCAAATACAGGTTGTTATATATAACCATAAAAGAAATTTGCTCGTTAGAATAACGCATTTAAAATTCTTCATTCTATTTCTTTAATCAGAATGTATCCAAAATATTATTTATAACAGTCGATAACAAGTTGTATCACCGATACAGATCTAATCCGCTTTCAAACGAAAATACACAATTGTATTTGATACTCTTTTTCAATTACAACTTCGGAGAGAAAAGAAAATTCGGTTTTGTTCGTAATCCGCAACTATGCGCCCTCCAAAGCCACAACGGGAAGAGAAAAAAATGTCTTATAGAAAGTACCAATTTTTCCTGCCGATGCAGTTCCTCATTGAATTCATTTAACAATGGAAAATCAAAAAAAAAATAGAAAAAAGGGAAACCTACTCGTTGAGCGGCGGCCCATAGCCAGCCATTCGCGAACGAACGAGAAATCTCGACTCCGCAGCCGCGCACTCGCTGGGATAAATGAAAGATCTCGATGAACTTTTAATTGCAGGCGACGAATTCAGCGGGAATTTATCGAGAGCCACGTACGCAGAGAAAGAACTCGACAAATTAGTGAGTTTGAATGTGCGGCCGCGTGCACTCATTGTTCACAAGCCTGGGCGAGCCATAATCAAATAACAATTTCTCGAATGGAGGATCGCTTCAATTGTCCTCCGTCTCAGTCAGGCTAAATAACATTTTCATATTTTATGGCTTTTTTGCCTATCGTAACATCAACAGTAGTTTTCAATGCCTCTATGACTTTCCGTGATCTGTAACAGATACGATGCACAGACAAGAATTGATAGCAACCTTTACTAAAAAAAGTACTAAAGTATTTAGGAAAATTTTGTTACAGCCAAACATTTATGATATACGTTAACGTAATCCATTCAAATTTGTTTGAAATGCTGCAATTTGATTGGATCGAATGCTCGTTTTCGCTAACCTAAGTAGAGGATTTCAAAATATTCAAACAAATTCGACCAGATATTTTAATCGCCGAGTGTATTTTACTTTAAGGGGATGTCGGAGCCCCGCCCCCCTTTTGCTGTCCGACCTATTTTGTATTTCCAATTGTTTGTAAAAACTACAAGTCCGACTGACTTTATCTTGTACAGATCGGTTAATTATAGCAAGCACTACGGTGCTCAGCTCTACATCTTACTGTAAAATTACATTAAAAGAAGTTATTAGCAAAAGTTTGGTATGATTACAATTTTGAGGTTAGGTTTCAATGCGTAAACACCCTATTGTATTTCCAATTAAACAGAAAAATAACTCATCAGATCAACTTTATCTTGCATGCAAAAGCTTTATTATAAAAAGCACTACGGTGCTCTGTTCTTAAGGTTTCCCTGCATTCTATATTTTAAAAGTAATCACTAAAAGAAAATATACGATTTTAGCTCCAACATCCCCTTAAGGAATCTCGATAGCATAGATGTCAACTTCATGTATATAGTAAACGAGAAAATTAATTAGCACCTTTGCACGATTGATTTAAAAAAATGCTATATCATGCAGAAAAGAAATTTAGTTCGTAGTATTCGATACGTAGTTTGCATTAAAATAAGATGAATACCCTTATTCTTCTCCATTTTTCATAAATAATTATTGAAAACTATCTATCATATCCAGGCGCTTTGATGTAATCAACTACGAAGTTGTAAGTAAAATGGCCATTACTGAGACACTTACGAACATCTAACTCACATAAGCATAATTTAAAGAAAGCAAATTCTTATTTTTGTAAAATGAAAATTGTTACATATAGCTAATACATTGTTTAATTGATTTCAAAAATAAAATAATATTGTTAACGCCTTAAAAAAATTATAAAAAATTATTTTTATAGGTAGTCAGTTTACCCATTAGTGAGACAAGATTTTTCCTATAAAAGTATAAAAGTCGAATATTGAGATGCATAAGAACATTATTTACCTTAATTTTTAAATAAATATACATATTAACTTCTTATGCTAGCTTGATCATATTTCATAGATATAACATATAAAAAATAATCATTACAATTTATCTTGCTTTATTTTTGTTCTATATTATAGAGATTGTATTTCAACATTTGTATTAATAATTTATTAAAAATTGGTTAGAACTAATTTTTTTTTTTAATTTAATGAACAATAGGGATTTATTGTAACATAGGGCCATGATTTTAAGTTTGATTCATGGTAAAATTAAAGATTGCTACGTATTTATTGTCGAAAAGAACTTCAGTCTACATTTTTCAAACATGTTAAAATAGCTGCCATATTTAGGGATTGGTATAAAGTTAAAAATGTTTTGCAGATTTGGATTACTTGAGGGGTATATAAAGTATTCTATGTGCTAAAAATACCTTAACTGCTCTCCGATGGATGACTTCTTCAAAGACCTCATTTTTCTTAAAATGAGGTATACGCATAGCATAATTCTGAATCTTATTGAAACTGGGCTTAAATTACTTATATTTCTTATGAATAAAAAAAATTACTGAGGGCCCCTTTAAATTACTTATCTTGAATCAGGGTATATCTTCTTACACCGCGCCTATTGTAAGCACAAATTAAGGTTATATTGGTCAAAGTGAAATACCGGATTTTAGTAGATTTGCTACATTATACAATTACTCGGCGACAAACATCAAGTCAACAAATACTGTTTTCAATACAACACTACAATATTTGCAGCGAAATTATATTAAAAGACAGTGTGGAAATATGCGTCCCGGCAATGGAATCGCAAACTGGAACGTTCTACGCCATCTTATCCTAATATAGGCAACTGAATACAAAATTAATCTTAAAGTGGGACATGCAATTATTAAATACGTAATTATTAAAATCTTTAAATTAATTCTACATTTTATTTATAATCGCACTATAAGTGTGTAGAAATATTATTTTGTACATTATTGTGTAAAATTTCATTAATTCAAAGGCTTCAAAAGTTATAGTAACACTTATGAAACACAAGCAAAATGACGAGTACTTGTTATTATTATTTTTGAAATTTATAACTTTACAGAATATAAATAATTGGAGTGCTTAATAAAGAACTAAAAAATATTAAATAATTTTTACTTTCATTATTTGTGTTAAGATGTAACAAATAATCATCACTATTTATTGTTGTCCCAGTATAGGGCACACTTTTTACATTGTCCCAGTAATTTACCTAGTTATCTAAAACATAAGATGCTCGTGACGCGTATACTAAATACTCGCGCCGATTCCTAATTTTAATTGAATTTTCACAATAAATAAAAACCACAGGGGCATAAAACTGATTTCAACGCAAACTTTTTATCAAAAAATACCTACCCTGGTAGAAACGTTCCCCATATGTTCGCCAGATTTTACTCTATTTTATAGGGAATGGCCAATTTCTGCTTAAAAGTCTGGCCAGAAACCCCGCTACCTGTCGACGTTTTCTCGTCAGAAACCTGACCAACTTATGGTTAATGAATAAATAAATAAAAAATAACGTTTAACGAATTTTTATAAGTTAATAATGATTATTATGTCATGGATTTAATAGCTTATTGTTAATAGAATGCTAAGATATATTTGGGATAGATTCGAAATAAAAACTAAAAACTTATTTCATTAAAAGTTTTTTTAAGGTTAGAATTTTATAATTAAATAAGACATAAAAAAATCAAATAAATAATCGAATAAAAATTTGCATGCTGTTTTAACGCAGAAGTACTATAATGGGATTTACATTTACAATAATTTTTTAGGGTTATGTAAGCTATTTAGATTTTCTATAAATTTCTGGTCAGATGCTGGTTTATTTCTGGCGAACTATTAGGAAACGGATCTACCCAATAGATCGTGAACCGACCATCTAATATGCTCAATTTTCTACCAGGGTATGTAAATCTTTTTAGCACTGCACATCGCTTATTTTTTCCAAATCAATCGTGCAAAGGTAGCAATAATTTTCGATGTTTGTTATATATATGCGTGGTGATACTTTATCTAAATTACAATTTTCAACAATTGTTTTTAAAAAATGGAGACGAATTAACATATGAATTTCGATTAGTGCAAACTGTGTTTTAAAATCTACTTCCTCAAATTTGTTCAGATCCAAATATTGCTTAGTTCTTTCAAACAAATCGTGTAAAGACGTTGGATATTTTTCTCGTTCACTATGTATATTTTTGCCTGTATCTATGGTATTGAGGCTACTCAATACTAAAAACTATAGTCACGGTTACTAATAAATTGTCTAAAGTATACTATTAATTTATTGAATTTAAGTAAAAATAATTTTATAAATTTTTAGTAAAAAATTACAAATGCCAAAGAAAATTTCAATTTTGTTCAGTCGTTTTCCTGTAAACATAGTAGGTACTGTTTACTAAATAAGATAGTTCTTTTTCGTTAAAACTCAATTACATAACGATTTAATTAGCATAAATAAAATTGGTATGTTATTTACAATATGAGTATATAGCATTACTAAAATGTAGTTTATAGTATCGAAATAAACAGTATCAATAATTGAATTTCTTTTATTATCAAATATAGTAATCTCTAGCAATTTGATTTATCTGAAAGTGCTTCAATTTATTCGATTTCTATTAGATAATTATTAGTAATGACTAACAGCTTAATAGAAGACTAATAACTTTTAAAAGGCTTTTCCATTTTAAATAATGTAGTTATAGCAGTAGTACGTACTATTATAAACTTCTAAATTCAGAATTCAAAACATGAAATTCAATCTATAACAATATAGAATAAAAATAGAACTTCTATTAAAGTATACAGTATATTTTAATTCATTTTTACTTCGATTTTAAAAAACGTTAACTTTTACCATGTACTACAATTTCAATACTTAAAATATGTTTCATAAAAGATAAAAATGAGTTTATTACTATTTTATCTTATTAAAATTTCGTGAGTACGTGTTCAATTCATACAATGTTCGTTACTGCATTATATTTTTTATTATATTGAAACAATTTCTATCTATCGTATTAACCCTGTAATAAGGCCCGAATTTTTATTTTCAAGAGAAAACTTGTTTAAAACGTGTTTCAGCTCTTTTAAGAGAGATTTTTGTCGGTTTCTATGTAGTTAACAGTGACTTAGGCCTCCATCACGAGATTGGAAATGACCCTCTTTATCTAATCCATAGATTTAGTTATTATCATGATTTCGCGTAGGAAATGTAATAATATATAAAAATTACATAGTGCACCTCAGCTCCATAAGCTTTACAGGATTAATAAGTAGAGAATTAAGTACATGTTAAATTTACTTAAAAGAAAATTCAATATTGATAATGAACTGTCAAAATGATAAGAATGACTATATATTTTATATGTTTTATATACACATTTAAAGAATACACACACAAACGTGATCAATGATTCCTATAAACGTCTCAGTAATCTTATATAACTAACATTATTTATTTATAGATATATTACATAAAGGATCTTACTACCTTAAGTGGCCTGATTGATAATGATTGGAACGACCAATGTATTGCAACTGTTCGAGAATTTTTCGAAAATTTAAAAATTCTGTGCCTCACATTATTTTTCAAGGATGACACACTAACAGCACAATTATCTTTTCCGGGATATCCTGCTGATGAATTAACTTATTTTGTTAGAAAACCTCTTGAAATATTTAGGTCAGAAGATTTTAAAAGCAAGATACTTTTTGGCACTGTAAACGATAATGTTGAGGTTTCTATCTTAACGATAGTCAACAATGTGCTATCTCCAATATTCACCAAAATCAATGTTTGGCCTGATAGTATCCTTTATATTTATTTTCACAGAACACTCATATTTTATATAATTGAAAATTTGATTGAATAAAGGCAGGTTACAGTTCCTGATAATATTGACATTTGTTTCAGAAATGTAACTGTACTCTTTTAAACGTGACATAAACTATTAAATCGTATGAATCGTATGAAGCTATTTATCATTATTTGCTTATATTCTCTTTAATGCTTATCTTTTTTACTAATTATGATATCAATTATTAAAGATACATTTTCGAAATGTAAGAAGAACATGAAAAAAGCCGTGTGACAGCACGAAAAGGTTAATTCTTACCAGCAAAAGCTCCCAGCAGATTATCAAGCAGTTAGTGTCGGTGGGCGCGGACTAGGGCCATATCTCGTATCGCATTTGCTGTTCTCGACATAATCACGATAACAACGATCGAGCACGCTTTCGAGCTTTCGTTACTGTCGAGCCAATCTAACTTGATGATATTACAGAACGAATTTGTAACTGGTTGCTTTCCAGTGGTCGGCAGCTCGCTGTATACGTATCTACGTTGTGGCGAAGGTACGCCGTTCACTTTTGAGCTAGCCCTCCGACAAAATTAATATTACCATAATTTTCGCTTTAACACATTCGTACTTCAAGTTCGCACGGACGAGGTTGCATTTGATTGACCACTGCAAATTATATGTAGTTGCTCTCTTAATAATATATGCATGCATATTCTATCGCGTCAACTTTACTTTTCACGAATAACTTGAAAATTTAAATTTGTGAATTCTTGTAAATGTAACAGTGGAAAAAATAAACTATTCCTCTTTAACCGGTTTAATGCTCTCGTGAAGAAACCATAAAACTATTTCAATACCTTTTTAAAGAAAGTATATATAATTTGTACATACATCAATTTGAAAGAGAATATTTAAGTCTTCGAAAGAGATAAAATTAACTTTAAATTTAAAACTTACGTTAAAAACTAAAAAAAGACATTTGAAACCTTGAGAAAGGTAGATTGAAAACTTTTAATTTATTTTATCACTTTCTTCTTATAATGTAAGTTCAATATAAAAATTATTTAATTCAAGAAAAAAATATCATATTTGTTTAAAATACATTTTAGTAAAAATGAAGTAAGTCAGCAACCATAAGCATTAAAATATCGTTTAGATTCTGCGGCCATTCTCACTCTTCTTTATAGTATGTTAAAATGCTGAATCTAAAAAGTGCAATATCTATTATGTCTATTATATAATATCAAAATTAAAAGAAAAATAGATGGTCTTTGTACTGGGTCCTAAAATTATCTGTATATATACTTCATGATACAAATAAACTTGAGATACAATTTTCATCGTAAAAATTTTTCACTTGGAAATTCGAAAAAAATTTGAAGTAATTTTATGAAGCGATATTTTATCCTTATCTATACCTTTCCAAGTTATTAAAATCTCAAAACAGCAAAGTAACTTTATAACTGCCCTATAGATAACGCTCGAGGACTTTTAAAAGCCCAAAAGGTTTCACTATAAATCTTTTCGGTATTCGCCCCTCCGTTTCGCGGGAGCAGCACATACACATCGAAATATATATACAAGTCGAATTTATGAAATGCAACTTCGATTTAAAAATCTATGAGTGTTCTAATAAATAAGAGAGAGAATAAATCTATTAAATAAAAGAAAAACGTAGTGGCTTCCTGAACGTGTAAACATGCGTGAAGGAGGATTTCTGCTCGAACGTGCAGAGCTTTCTGTGCAACCTGACTGACCTGAGGTATAAAATGCTGGGCTTAACCGTAATATATCAGCCGAGGGAGGCCGGAGAGCTGACCACCGAGAAGGCGAGCTCCGATAAGGAGTTGGTAAAGCGGCTTGAAGGGATCGTCGTCCACTGGTCGAGTCAAATCAGGATCGCACTCGGAGACCAGGATCAGAGTGCCACCGGAGAGCTGCTCTGCTTTAAGGACGAGTACGACTTCTGGCTCTACCGCTGTAAGTCTTTACAAATGCTATTTCTCAACTTCTAATATTTCTATATGTGGGTTAAAAACATATTTTTGCATTTAGTAAACTGTTGAATTTTTAATTAAAGATATTATAATATACGTTTAAAGCATAAACATCAACGTTGTTTATAAGTTATAGACATTTTTTAATTCGGGCATAATTGAATTATAGCCACTTAATTTTTAAATTGATTGCTAATTTTTAACTTTTTTTTTTATTTCTAATGAATATAAATAAACCAAAAAAAATTTATTGTGGAATTCTTTCGTTTTAAACTGTTAACTGTGCTGTTTTAAACAAATTAAATATTGTTCTGACATTTTTCTTCATTTATTTTTTAAATAACGATGGAATAAATAAATGAACTTGATAAGTTACTTATAAAAACTAAAAACTTTAAGTTTTAGCAAAAAAATTCGACAAAATCCGATCTTTATAAAATTATTGTTATATTTGAATAAATAGCACCAGCGTGAACACCCTGATTATCTGAGAAATTTAAGGTGACTCCCTGATGTTTCTTGTGACTTATAGTCATTTTTTAAATTAATTTTCTTTCTAATAAGGGGAAACACTGCTGAAAGTTGGTGTTTTAGAGGTTCTTAGTTTTTATCTTTAAATTTTCAAAACATTATTCACAATCCATGTGAGCAGTTGATTAGAATCATCTAAGAAACATGTGAAAAAAATTCCAACTAATAATATCAAAAACTATAAGAAAAGATAAAAACCGCTAAAACACCAATTTTTAATAGTGCCTCCACAAAGTAATACTTTTTTGTTCATTTATTTACATTAAAGGTAATTCAATATATTGGATAATATTATTATATTATAAATAAATAAAAACAGAGAATGCTGGGTATATTAATAAAGTAATGCGTATGGCATTCCGGATTCTTCTTTAATAATTACAAAAAATTTTTTTGCGTACTGTTGATAGATACTAGTATAAGAACACTTGAACTAAAAATTGCTTATTACTTATTAAAATTTAATCAATTTAAGAGCAGGTCGACTTAATAATCGATTTTATTAGAGGTAGACGTTGGGACCATTAAAAAAAACCGTGTCCTATTTATTTTTTCAATCAAATAAGGACCTTGGACATTTCAGAGTTAACAAATCAGCTAGAATCTCGTTTAAAAAACAACATGCTTTTTAGCTAATTAAGCTAGAATTTGGTTAATATTCTTATAGTTAATGTGAAATTTATATAATAAGTATTGGGATCGGAACCCAATCTCTAGCGGTGAACTTCGTAAGCTATCAGTTTAGGCTCGTTTTCTACATATAGTATATCTACACTCTAAAGTCTAAAGAACGAAAATTGACGTTAGAAAGAATAAATGCATACATTCATTCTTTAGGAAAAGCATAAAGTGTTGCTTTCATTCT
The DNA here is from genome assembly GCA_949152435.1 of Gastracanthus pulcherrimus. NCBI lineage: Eukaryota > Metazoa > Arthropoda > Insecta > Hymenoptera > Pteromalidae > Gastracanthus > Gastracanthus pulcherrimus. The sequence goes on from OX424576.1 coordinate 52,791,404, forward strand.
TTACACGCGAAGGTAATGTCTTTAAAAGATTAAATCGCATATAACATTCTTTTGTAAAGAATAAACTTCTGCTTTTATGCTTTCAAAAGAACGAATTTATGTGTTCATTCTTTACGAAAAGATTAAAGTAGAGGAATCATTCTTTATAAAAGCATAAAAGATGTCCCAATAATACTAAAAGAATTAGTGACGCGTTTCATTCTTTACGAAAAGAATAAAGTAGAGAAATCGTTCTTTATAAAAGCATAAAAGGTGTCCAAATAATAGTAAAAGAATAAATGACCCGTTTCATTCTTTACGAAAAGAATAAAGTAGAGAAATCAGTCTTTATAAAAGCATAAAAGCGGTCCCAATAATAGTAAAAGAATAAGTGACCCGTTTCATTCTTTACGAAAAAAATAAAATAGAGAAATCATTCTTTATGAAAGTATGAAAAGTGTCCGAATAATATTAAAAGAATAAATGATGCTTTTCATTCTTTACGAAAGAGTTAACAACACAAAGTATATATATATATATATATATATATATATACTTTATAAAACAATAAAATGCATCCTAGTATAATATTAGAAGATATGTATCAGTTGAGGTTATGAAAATCAAAACATTGAAAGTGAAACTTAAATGCTAAGTTTGTCTAAAATGATTTTTTATATAAATGTTTATAATATGATAAGGCAACGAGTTAATAACTTTACCTTTGAATAATCGCGTGATCGAGAGGCTGATTCCATTCCCCTTTAACCAATCATTAAAAAAGTTACACTATCGATCAGATCCTGAAAAAAATAAAGAATTTAAGAAAATATGATATTAATAATAAATAAATATTATTTATTAGTTATAGTAATAAATACTTACAGTATCTCAAGAAATATCAGCTAGCATGTTGACAACGTAATGCTGACAACACAAGCTCAAGTCGAAAACCTCGTCAGTAAAGGTTAGGTATACCTTTAGTCACGTGTAGTCGGAATTGTATAAAACGAACAGGAGTGCAGGGCATTAAAATTATTAACTACTTACATATTACATTCTTTTTGTATACTCTTTTCATAAAGAATATAAAAACCACAATTTATTGTTCTAATATTATACTGGGATAAATTTTATTCTTTTATAAAGTATATACATATATATACTTTGTGTTGTTAACTCTTTTGATAAAGAATGAAATGCATCGTTTATTCTTTTAATATTATTCGGACACTTTTCATTCTTTTATAAAGAATGATTTCTCTACTTTATTCTTTACGTAAAGAATAAAACGCGTCATTTATTCTTTTACTATTACTGGGATACCTTTTATGCTTTTATAAAGAATGATTTCTCTACTTTATTCTTTTCGTAAAGAATGAAACGGGTCATTTATTATTTTACTATTATTGGGACACCTTTTATGCTTTTATAAAGAATGATTTCTCTACTTTATTCTTTGCGTAAAGAATGAAAAGGGTCATTTATTCTTTTACTATAATTGGGACACCTTTTATGCTTTTATAAAGAACGATTTCTCTACTTTATTCTTTTCGTAAATAATGAAACGCGTCACTTATTCTTTTAGTATTATTGGGACACCTTTTATGCTTTTATAAAGAATGATTCCTCTACTTTAATCTTTTCGTAAAGAATAAACACATAAATTCGTTCTTTTGAAAGCATAAAAGCAGAAGTTTATTTTTTACAAAAGAATGATATGTGCGATTTAATCTTTGAAAGATATTACCTTTTCGTGTAAAGAATGAAAGCAACACTTTATGCTTTTCCTAAAGAATGAATGTATGCATTTATTCTTTCTAACGTCAATCTTCGTTCTTTAGACTTTAGAGTGTATATATAGCAATAGCCACCGCCAAATGGCTATTATTTGAAGGCTACTTCAATTATTTGTACACGGCTAGTGTATATATATATATATATATATATATATATATATATATATATATATATATATATATATATATATATATATATATATATATATATATATATACATGTACATATACTATTATACATATACTTTATAAGCTGCACTTCCGATCCCAATAATTTATATTTTAATTTAACGGACAAAATGGCTATTTTATATATATATATAAAATTGCCATTTTGTCCGTTAAATTAACATATAATAGTATATATATATATATATATATATATATATATATATATATATATATATATATATATATATATACTATTGTACATATACTTTATATAGCTGCACTTCCGATCCCAATAATTTATATGTTAATTTAACGGACGAAATGGCAATTTTATGTCAAGAATTTTACTAAATTGAAGATTCAAAAGTACCTGAAAAATTTAGAAGTATTAGAGATTAGAATGAGTTATTATGTCATATGAGTCATGTCACGTGAATTTAAGAAGTATCTTTCATGTAAAAAGAATTAAAACCCCAAAACTAAAATAAAATTATTAAAAAAATACGTTTTAAGAGCAAAATTTTAAACTACTCTTACAAATTGCTCTTTTTTCTTACTTTCTTGAGTTTTTTATAATTTCTGTTTTGGTTTAAGTTTTTCATTGTTCGACTTTTGGTTTATTTATTGCTGTTGTTCTCGGATTTTATATGCGAGTTTCAGTTTTTCGATTTTGACTAAGAGGAAAATTTGGTGCATTCTTTAGATTAAGCGAAAATACGGTTTAACAACCCTTAGCCCCCAATATAATTAATGTATCTTGACTATCGAAATACATATGTGTTATAATATGGTTAAAAAAAGTTAATATACATTGTTTAGTAAAAATGAATAACACAATTATATGTAACGTATGACGAATTATTTAAGTGCTTTTTCAGTTTAAAAAATAAAAAATTATGCAGCAATGGAACAAAATATATTTAAAATCGTTACTGCTACAAATGCACAAATCTTATTTACTCACAAAAATGAAAAACTCGAAACTAGAAAGCAAATCGGATTAGTCATATTTGAATTATATTATTTTTACAAGCAAATTTATATATTCAAATTAACAAACAAATTTAACAAAGAGACATTATAATTTTGTTTTTAACCGTGAAACTATGTAAAGTATGTATTAATAATGATTATTGTTATTAATTATTGTTACATCAAAACCAATTACAACAAAATAATGTAATAATCGACTAATTATTAGGAAAAAAATAATTGATAAACCAGTATTTTTAGATTTATGATAAATTATTATACAATTTATTTATTTTTCGACATCCAGTTTTTAGTTGATTGTTTGCACGTACATATGCGTATGCATACCTACATGTTCATAAATTATTAATGACAACATTTATATTTACAACATAACATACTGAACGTTCAGTAAAGTACGTACATTATTTAAAAGTGAATAAATTGTCGAAATAAAGTATTAATTTGTTAGATTGCATTCAAAATTCGTATTCACCTATGATTCTAACCAGATATATATTTTTTTTTTTTTTTTTTTTAACGTCGCCATGTTTATGCTCCCATGTGGTGCTAATCGACGACGGGGGTCTGCGGTGTGTTTGTAAACAAAGCACATGTAATTTTTACAGAGGTGCTTGTATCAATCGGCAGAGACTAGGATTCGAACCCGGGTCACCGGCGTGGGAATCCGACACTCTACCGACTGAGCCGCCGCAGGCCCCAACCAGATATATATATATATATATATATTTAATCTACTTCATTCTTGGCTTGTTAATCTGAATTAGCTCAAATAAAAACCGACTTTTTGTCGTATTTAGCTTTGGAAACATAATTGAAGTTTCCTAAAATTGTATATTAGCCCTCTCATATCGTCTACGTCCTACAGAATACATAACTTTAACAGTTCATAAAAATACATAGCTTCAAGAAGTGGAGAATGTACCAGTATATCAGTATATGTAATTATTATCTTTGTAAAAAGTGCAATACTGGTTTACTCAACTGGAATATATACAACGCCTGCAGTATTATTTACAATATATCTTAGAATTTTTCATATATTTGGTATGGCAATTTTGACCATGTTTATTGTACATTCTGCTTTGAGTATATTAATATTTATTAGATGTAAAAAATACTACAGCATATTAGTATATTTAGTAAATATGTATTGTTAAATTTACAATAGTTAATGTAAAAAGTCTCATACTAGTATTAAAGCAATCTGTACAAGAAAAAATATTTAAAGATCTCCTACATAGTGTGATGAAAACCTTTGCATTTCTGGGGATCGTTCGGAGCGATGCATAATTTAAATTTAAGGCAGATGGCTCAAAATTACCTCCGTGCATGCGCATAAGTTATTTCGATTTTTTGGTGTTAAGTATATAGGTATTTGTATATACCATATGACAGATAAATATTTAACATGTATTTTGGTAGTTATTTATTTATGGCCGATTATTTTTCAAAATATGCAGACCTGCGAACGATCCCTCTCCAAACGGTCTAGGAAGTAGATGCACATTTTTTTATTTTGCTATTGGATCAAAATTGCATTTTTTATGCACATTTGAAAGTTGATATACTCTTTTGATACACGAAAAATGATCGAGTTCCTCTAGAAATTTGGGCTACCCGAATAAATAAAAATAACCCGAAAAAATCAGGCACCCGAAAAGTGCGAGTTGTGATAGTCTTTGTGGGAAAATTATGTAAAGTGCTAGTGGTAAACGCAAAAGAAGTGCTGTATAGTCTTCGTAAGAGCTATCGATGAAAACGTGTAAGCATAATAAATTGGAGTATTTATTCACATACATCGCTGAATTTATTTAAATAAAAATTTGTTTAACATTAAAATTTTTATTTTATTGTTTAATTTTGCAAAACCTCGACGAACTGTAAAACTGTTTTAAAAAATATAGTTAGTCAAGGTTTACGCAAAACCAAATCGAGGTAAACCGATTATCCAACAGCCATTGCATATTATTTGATGGTCAATTTTCTCAAGATTGCCACTGAGTGGGCCTTCGGCGTTTTCTCGTAAGTAGTAAGATTCGTCCTCATTACAATAATGGATGTCAACTCACAGGTGCTGCGTATGAATGATTATTGACAGGTGTTTATTATATGTACATAAGAATATTAATAATGGTACTAGTGTTATGGCATTAAACATGTAATGCTTAATTAATAAAAATAAGTTTGCAAATTTTTAAACAAAAATTGAAATGCAAATATACCTTGACAGTAGATAAGCTAGGCGGGTTCTCAGCCACCTGTAGCTAGGCGGGTTCTCAGCCACCTGTAACTAGGCGGGTTTTCAGCCACCTGTAAGCTGGGCGGGTTCTCAGCCACCTGCAGCTTGGCGGCTTCTCAGCTACCTGTAAGCTAGGCGGGTTTTCAGCCACCTATATAGGTATACTTCGGCAGGCCGAGAATTTCACAGCCACCTATATAGGTATACTTGGGTAGGGCAGCAGCAGTGTGAGAATTTTACAGCCACCTATATAGGTATAGTTGGGTAGACCAGCAGCAATGTCAGAATTTCACAGCCACCTATATAGGTATACTTCGGCAGGCCGAGAACTTACGCTACCTCCTTCCTACCCTACCTCTATTCTACACCAAGGGGCTTCCTACACCACCTCCTTCCTACGCCACCTCCATCCTACGTCACCTCCTTTCCACGCCACCTCCATCCTACGCCACCTCCTTCCTACGCCATCTCCATCCTACGCCAAGGGGCTTCCTACTCCACCTCCATCCTACGCCAAGGGGCTTCCTACGCCACCTCCATCCTTCGCCAAGGGGCTTCATGTGCCACCTCCTTCCTACGCCACCTCCATCCTACGCCAAGGGGCTTCCTACGCCACCTCCATCCTACTTCATGGGGTTTTCTACGCCACCTCCTTCCTACGCCACCTCCATCCTACGCCAAGGGGCTTGCCACGCCAAGTGGGTTCCTACACCAGCGAGCTTGATAGACCAAGGGAGACGCCACTTGGGTAGGTCAGCAGCATAGACCAACGTACCCCTTCTTCGGCTGCTGCCACCCGAGATAGGTCAACCCGTGAATACGATAGGACGCCTATATATATACATTTCTACGCCAGCTCGTGCATTTGATAGACTCCCCGACCCCCACCTCTATGAAACAGCTGATGAAGATGATGATTTATCTACTAATAAGCATATTCTCAATTTCAATGAAACAGAGAATCTAGATAAAATTTATGGAGTGCGTAAAGAAGGTGGTAGTTTTATGCTTGGTGACTCATCTATATACTTTGAAGATAATAACGTGAAAATGAAGAATGTGCGATATCCGAAAACTTTGGGACTGTTGGCTCTGCTCTTTGAAAAACATCCCGATCAAAGCATTGTGAATTCAAACGATTTGCAAAACTATCCCACGATTCTAAAAAAAATGAATGCTCACAAGAAAAAGTATAGAAGTGATGAATCCATCCAAAATCACAACAGGACGAAATTTACTGATATTATCGCACCACTATTTTCCGAAATAGACGGTGGATCACTACCACGTTACAAAATTGATAGAACAGGTACCAGGATGGATTATGTTTCCTGGGACGATCCAAATGAACTCGTAGATAGCCTCCAATTACTATTAGCTGAACATTCCGAGTCACGTCGGAAATGCGGCCGGAAATCCGAGTCACCTCGACGAGAACCACTCTCTCATAGAAGAGCTCCGAGAGAGGGGTATACATTTTAAAATATAATAGAACCGCAAAATGTGCGATAAAGAGGTGCGATTTGCGTTACAGAATCCAATTTATCCGACATTTGACCGAAATTTGACCGACACTTGACCGACAGATTTATATCATAAACTCAATCCTTTTCGACACGCTTCAACACATTTCGAACCCATTTCGACACATTTCGACACATTTCGACACATTTCGACACATTCCGACCCATTTCGACCCATTTCGATAGATTTCGACACTTGTTCGACAGATTTCGACACTTGTTCAATAGATTTCGACACTTCTTCGACAGATTTCGACGCTTGTTCGATAGACGTCGACACTTCTTCGACAGATTGTGACCCGTGTTCGTCAGATTTCGACAATTTCAACACTTGTTCAACAGATTTCGACAGATTTCGATACTTGTTCAACAGTTTTTGACACTTAATCGACAGAGTTCAAAAGATTTCGACACTTGTTCGACAGAGTTCAAAAGATTTCGACACTCGTTCGACACGTTTTCGACACATTTCGAACCCATTTCGGTACATTACAACAAATTTCGACCCATTTCGATAGATTTCGATACTTGTTCGACAGATTTCCACACTTGTTCAACAGATTTCGACACTTCTTCGACAGATTTCGACGCTTGTTCTATAGACTTCGACACTTGTTCGAAAGATTGCGACACTTATTCATTAGATTTCGACAGAATTCGTCATTTGTTAGACAGATCTCGACACTTGGTCGACAGACTTCGACACTTGTTCTGCAGATTTCGACACATTTCGACCCGTTTCGACAGATGTCAACACTTGTTCGACAGATTTTGACAGATTTCTATACTTGTTTGATAGATTTCGACACTTGTTGGGCAGATTTCGTCACTTGTTCGATAGACTTCGATACTTGTTCGAAAGCTTTCGACACTTATTTGACAGATTTCGATACTTGTTCGACAGATTTCGACAGATAATGACACTTTTTCAACAGACTTTTACACTTGTTCGACAGATTTCGAACACTGGTTCGACACACTTCGGCACTTGTTTGACAGATTTTGACACTTGTTCGACAGATTCCTACAGACTTTGACACTTGTTCGACAGATTTCGAAACATGTTCGACAGATTTCCAGACTTGTTCAACTGATTTCGACTATTATTCGACAGATTTCGACAGATTTCGACTATTATTCGACAGATTTCGACAGATTTCGACAGATTTCGACTCTTGTTCGACAGATTTCGACACTCGTTCTACAGATTACGACACCAGTTCCACAGATTTCGACACTCACTCAACAGATTTCGACATATATCGACACTCGTTCTACAGATTTCAACATAGATTCGAAAGATTTCTACACTTGCTCGACAGATTTCGACAGATTTCAATACTTGTTTGATAGATTTCGACACTTGTTGGGCAGATTTCGTCACTTGTTCGATAGACTTCGATACTTGTTCGACAGCTTTCGACACTTATTCAACAGATTTCGACACTTATTCGACAGATTTCGACAGATAATGACACTTTTTCGACAGACTTTTACACTTGTTCGACAGATTTCGAACACTTGTTCGACACACTTCGGCACTTGTTTGACAGATTTTGACACTTGTTCGACAGATTCCTACAGACTTTGACACTTGTTCGACAGATTTCGACACTTGTTCGACAGATTTCGACATTTGTTCGACACATTTCGACCCAATTCGTTAGATTTCGAGACTTGTTCGACACATTTCTATCCATTTCGACAGATTTCGGTACTTATTCGACATATATCGACAATAATTCTACAGATTTAAACAGATTTCAACATAGATTCGAAAGATTTCTACACTTGTTCGACAAATTTCGACAGATTTCAATACTTGTTCGACAGATTTCGACATTTGTTCGACACATTTCGACCCAATTCGTTAGATTTCGAGACTTGTTCGACACATTTCGATCCATTTCGACAGATTTCGGTACTTATTCGACATATATCGACACTTATTCGACAGACTTTTACACTTGTTCGACAGATTTCGAACACTGGTTCGACACACTTCGGCACTTGTTTGACAGATTTTGTCACTTGTTCGACAGATTCCTACAGACTTTAACACTTGTTCGACAGATTTCGAAACATGTTCGACAGATTTCCACACTTGTTCGACTGATTTCGACTATTATTCGAAAGATTTCGACTATTATTCGACAGATTTCGACAGATTTCGACTATTATTCGACAGATTTCGACAGATTTCGACAGATTTCGACTCTTGTTCGACAGATTTCGACACTCGTTCTACAGATTACGACACCAGTTCCACAGATTTCGACACTCACTCAACAGATTTCGACAGATATCGACACTCGTTCTACAGATTTCAACAGATTTCAACATAGATTCGAAAGATTTCTACACTTGCTCGACAGATTTCGACAGATTTCAATACTTATTTGACAGATTTCGACACTTGTTCGATAGATTTCGACACTTATTCGATAGATTTCGACACTTGTTCGACAGATTTAGGCACTTGTTCGACATAGTTCGACTCTTTCTCGGTAGACTTCGACACTTGATCGAAAGATTTCGACACTTGTTCAACAGAGTTCGACAGATTTCGACACTTGTTCGACAGATTTCGACATTTGTTCGACACATTTCGACCCAATTCGTTAGATTTCGAGACTTGTTCGACACATTTCGATCCATTTCGACAGATTTCGGTACTTATTCGACATATATCGACACTCGTTCTACAGATTTCAACAGATTTCAACATAGATTCGAAAGATTTCTACACTTGTTCGACAAATTTCGAAAGATTTCAATACTTGTTCGACAGATTTCGACATTTGTTCGACAAATTTCGATCCAATTCGTTATATTTCGAGACTTGTTCGACACATTTCGATCCATTTCGATAGATTTCGGTACTTATTCGACATGTATCGACACTTATTCGACAGATTTCGATACTTGTTCGACAGATTTCGACAGATAATGACACTTTTTCGACAGACTTTTACACTTGTTCGACAGATTTCGAACACTGGTTCGACACACTTCGGCACTTGTTTGACAGATTTTGACACTTGTTCGACAGATTCCTACAGACTTCGACACTTGTTCGACAGATTTCGAAACATGTTCGACAGATTTCCACACTTGTTCGACTGATTTCGACTATTATTCGACAGATTTCGACAGATTTCGACTATTATTCGACAGATTTCGACTATTATTCGACAGATTTCGACAGATTTCGACAGATTTCGACTCTTGTTCGACAGATTTCGACACTCGTTCTACAGATTACGACACCAGTTCCACAGATTTCGACACTCACTCAACAGATTTCGACAGATATCGACACTCGTTCTACAGATTTCAACAGATTTCAACATAGATTCGAAAGATTTCTACACTTGCTCGACAGATTTCGACAGATTTCAATACTTGTTTGACAGATTTCGACACTTCTTGGGCAGATTTCGACACTTGTTCGATAGACATCGACAGTTTTCGACACTTATTCGACACTTATTCGACAAATTGCGACCGATATCGATACTTTTTCAACAGTTTTTTACACCTGTTCGACAGATTTCGACGTCTGTTCGACAGTCTTCGACACTTGATCGAAAGATTTCGACACTTGTTCAACAGAGATCACCAGATTTCGACACTTGTTCGACATATATCGACACTTATTCGACAGATTTCGATACTTGTTCGACAGATTTCGACAGATAATGACACTTTTTCGACAGACTTTTACACTTGTTCGACAGATTTCGAACACTGGTTCGACACACTTTGGCACTTGTTTGACAGATTTTGACACTTGTTCGACAGATTCCTACATACTTCGACATTTGTTCGACAGATTTCGAAACATGTTCGACAGATTTCCACACTTGTTCTACTGATTTCGACTATTATTCGACAGATTTCGACAGATTTCGACAGATTTCGACTCTTGTTCGACAGATTTCGACACTCGTTCTACAGATTACGACACCAGTTCCACAGATTTCGACACTCACTCAACAGATTTCGACAGATATCGACACTCGTTCTACAGATTTCAACAGATTTCAACATAGATTCGAAAGATTTCTACACTTGCTCGACAGATTTCGACAGATTTCAATACTTGTTTGACAGATTTCGACACTTGTTGGGCAGATTTCGACACTTGTTCGATAGACATCGACAGTTTTCGACACTTATTCGACACTTATTCGACAAATTGCGACCGATTTCGATACTTTTTCAACAGTTTTTTACATCTGTTCGACAGATTTCGACGTCTGTTCGACAGTCTTCGACACTTGATCGAAAGATTTCGACACTTCTTCAACAGAGTTGAACAGATTTCGACACTTGTTCGACAGATTTCGACATTTGTTCTACACATTTCGACCCAATTCGTTAGATTTCGACACTTATTCGACAGATTTCGACACTTGTTCGACAGATTTAGGCACTTTCTAGACAGACTTCGACACTTGATCGAAAGATTTCGACACTTGTTCAACAGAGTTCGACAGATTTCGACACTTGTTCGACAGATTACGACATTTGTTCGACAGATTTCGACACTTGTTCGACAGATTACGACATTTGTTCGACATATTTCGACCCAAATCGTTAGATTTCGAGACTTGTTCGACACATTTCGATCCATTTCGACAGATTTCGGTACTTGTTCGACGGATGTCGACACTTATTCGACAGATTTTGACAGATTTCGGCACTTGATCGACAGATTTAGGCACTTGTTCGAAAGATTTCGACACTTTCTCGACAGACCTCAACACTACTTCGACAGATTTCGGCACTTATTCGACAGATTTCGACACTTGCTTGACAGATTCCGACACTTGTTCGACAGATTTCGATACTTGTTCGACAGATTTCAATACTTATTCGACAGATATCGACACTCGTTCGACACATTTCGATCCATTTCGACAGATTTAGACACTTATTCGACAGATTTCGACACTTTTTCGACAGATTTCGACTCTTGTTCAACACATTTCGACCCATTTCGACAGATTTCGGCACTTGCTCGACAGATTTCGACACTTATTCGACAGATTTCGATACTTGTTTGACAGATTTCGACAGATAATGACACTTTTTCGACAGACTTTTACACTTGTTCGACAGATTTCGAACACTGGTTCGACACACTTCGGCACTTGTTCGACAGATTTCGACATTTGTTCTACACATTTCGTCCCAATTCGTTAGATTTCGACACTTGTTCGACGGATTTCGACACTTATTCGACATTTTTCGACACTTGTTCGACAGATTTAGGCACTTGTTCAACAGATTTCGACACTTTCTCGACAGACTTCGACACTTGATCGAAAGATTTCGACACTTGTTCAACAGAGTTCGACAGATTTCGACACTTGTTCGACAGATTTCGACATTTGTTCGACACATTTCGACCCAATTCGTTAGATTTCGAGACTTGTTCGACACATTTCGATCCATTTCGACAGATTTCGGTACTTATTCGACATATATCGATACTCGTTCTACAGATTTCAACAGATTTCAACATTGATTCGAAAGATTTCTACACTTGTTCGACAAATTTCGACAGATTTCAATACTTGTTTGACAGATTTCGACACTTGTTGGGCGGATTTCGACACTTGTTCGACAGACATCGACACGTTTTCAACAGTTTTTTACACCTGTTCGACAGATTTCGACATCTGTTCGACATTCTTCGACACTTGATCGATAGATTTCGACACTTGTTCAACAGAGTTCCACAGATTTCGACACTTGTTCCACAGATTTCGACATTTGTTCGACACATTTCGACCCATTTCGTTAGATTTCGACGCTTGTTCGACGGATGTCGACACTTATTCGACTGATTTTGACAGATTTCGACACTTGTTCGACAGATTTAGGCACTTGTTCGAAATATTTCGACACTTTCTCGACAGACCTCGACACTACTTCGACAGATTTCGGCACTTATTCGACAGATTTCGACGGAGTTCGTCTCTTGTTCGACACATTTCGCCACATGTCGACACTTGTTTGACAGATTTCGATACTTGTTCGTCAGATTTCGATACTTGTTCGACAGATTTCAATACTTATTCGACAGATATCGACACTCGTTCGACACATTTCGATCCATTTCGACAGATTTCGATACTTATTGGGCAGAAATCGAAACTCGTTCTGCAGATTTCGACACTAGTTCGACATTTTTCGACACTCATTCAACAGATTTCGACAGAGTTCAACATAGCTTCAAAAGATTTCGACACTTGTTAAACAGATTTCGACAGAATTCAACATAAGTTCGAAAGATTTCGACACCTGTTACACCTGTTCGACAGATTTCGACGTCTGTTCGACAGTCTTCGACACTTGATCGAAAGATTTCGACACTTGTTCAACAGAGTTCAACAGATTTCGACACTTGTTCGACAGATTTCGACATTTGTTCGACACATTTCGACCCATTTCGTTAGATTTCGACTCTTGTTCGACAGATTTCGACACTCGTTCTACAGATTACGACACCAGTTCCACAGATTTCGACACTCACTCAACAGATTTCGACAAATATCGACACTCGTTTTACAGATTTCAACAGATTTCAACATAGATTCGAAAGATTTCTACACTTGCTCGACAGATTTCGACAGATGTCAATACTTGTTTGACAGATTTCGACACTTGTTGGGCAGATTTCGACACTTGTTCGATAGACATCGACAGGTTTCGACACTTATTCGACACTTATTCGACAAATTGCGACCGATATCGATACTTTTTCAACAGTTTTTTACACCTGTTCGACAGATTTCGACGTCTGTTCGACAGTCTTCGACACTTGATCGAAAGATTTCGACACTTGTTCAACAGAGTTCAACAGATTTCGACACTTGTTCGACAGATTTCGACACTTGTTGGGCGGATTTCGACACTTGTTCGACAGACATCGACACGTTTTCAACAGTTTTTTACACCTGTTCGACAGATTTCGACATCTGTTCGACATTCGTCGACACTTGATCGATAGATTTCGACACTTGTTCAACAGAGTTCAACAGATTTCGACACTTGTTCGACAGATTTCGACATTTGTTCGACACATTTCGACCCATTTCGTTAGATTTCGACACTTGTTCGACGGATGTCGACACTTATTCGACAGATTTTGACAGATTTCGACACTTGTTCGACAGATTTAGGCACTTGTTCGACACATTTCGCCAGATGTCGACACTTGTTTGACAGATTTCGATACTTGTTCGACAGATTTCGATACTTGTTCGACAGATTTCAATACTTATTCGACAGATATCGACACTCGTTCGACACATTTCGATCCATTTCGACAGATTTCGATACTTATTGGGCAGAAATCGAAACTCGTTCTGCAGATTTCGACACTAGTTCGACATTTTTCGACACTCATTCAACAGATTTCGACAGAGTTCAACATAGCTTCAAAAGATTTTGACACTTGTTAAACAGATTTCGACAGAATTCAACATAAGTTCGAAAGATTTCGACACCTGTTACACCTGTTCGACAGATTTCGACGTCTGTTCGACAGTCTTCGACACTTGATCGAAAGATTTCGACACTTGTTCAACAGAGTTCAACAGATTTCGACACTTGTTCGACATATATCGACACTTATTCGACAGATTTCGATACTTGTTCGACAGATTTCGACAGATAATGACACTTTTTCGACAGACTTTTACACTTGTTCGACAGATTTCGAACACTGGTTCGACACACTTCGGCACTTGTTTGACAGATTTTGCCACTTGTTCGACAGATTCCTACAGACTTCGACACTTGTTCGACAGATTTCGAAACATGTTCGACAGATTTCCACACTTGTTCGACTGATTTCGACTATTATTCGACAGATTTCGACAGATTTCGACAGATTTCGACAGATTTCGACTCTTGTTCGACAGATTTCGACACTCGTTCTACAGATTACGACACCAGTTCCACAGATTTCGACACTCACTCAACAGATTTCGACAGATATCGACACTCGTTTTACAGATTTCAACAGATTTCAACATAGATTCGAAAGATTTCTACACTTGCTCGACAGATTTCGACAGATGTCAATACTTGTTTGACAGATTTCGACACTTGTTGGGCAGATTTCGACATTTGTTCGATAGACATCGACAGTTTTCGACACTTATTCGACACTTATTCGACAAATTGCGACCGATATCGATACTTTTTCAACAGTTTTTTACACCTGTTCGACAGATTTCAACGTCTGTTCGACAGTCTTCGACACTTGATCGAAAGATTTCGACACTTGTTCAACAGAGTTCAACAGATTTCGACACTTGTTCGACAGATTTCGACATTTGTTCTACACATTTCGACCCAATTCGTTAAATTTCGACACTTGTTCGACGGATTTCGACACTTATTCGACATTTTTCGACACTTGTTCGACAGATTTAGGCACTTGTTCAACAGATTTCGACACTTTCTCGACAGACTTCGACACTTGATCGAAAGATTGAGACCCAATTCGTTAGATTTCGAGACTTGTTCGACACATTTCGATCCATTTCGACAGATTTCGGTACTTATTCGACATATATCGACACTCGTTCTACAGATTTCAACAGATTTCAACATAGATTCGAAAGATTTCTACACTTGTTCGACAAATTTCAACAGATTTCAATACTTGTTTGACAGATTTCGACACTTGTTGGGCGGATTTCGACACTTGTTCGACAGACATCGACACGTTTTCAACAGTTTTTTACACCTGTTCGACAGATTTCGACATCTGTTCGACATTCGTCGACACTTGATCGATAGATTTCGACACTTGTTCAACAGAGTTCCACAGATTTCGACACTTGTTCGACAGATTTCGACATTTGTTCGACACATTTCGACCCATTTCGTTAGATTTCGACACTTGTTCGACGGATGTCGACACTTATTCGACAGATTTTGACAGATTTCGACACTTGTTCGACAGATTTAGGCACTTGTTCGAAAGATTTCGACACTTTCTCGACAGACCTCGACACTACTTCGACAGATTTCGGTACTTATTCGACAGATTTCGACGGAGTTCGTCTCTTGTTCGACACATTTCGCCAGATGTCGACACTTGTTTGACAGATTTCGATACTTGTTCGACAGATTTCGATACTTGTTCGACAGATTTCAATACTTATTCGACAGATATCGACACTCGTTCGACACATTTCGATCCATTTCGACAGATTTCGATACTTATTGGGCAGAAATCGAAACTCGTTCTGCAGATTTCGACACTAGTTCGACATTTTTCGACACTCATTCAAAAGATTTCGACACTTGTTCAACAGATTTCGACAGAATTCAACATAGGTTAGAAAGATTTCGACACTTATTCGACAGATTTCGACAGACTTAAATACTTGTTTGACAGATTTCGACACTTGTTCGACAGATTTCGACACTTGTTCGACAGATTTCGACAGACTTCAATACTTGTTTGACAGATTTCGACACTTCGATAGATTTCGACAGATTTAGACACTTATTCGACAGATTTCGACACTTTTTCGACAGATTTCGACACTTGTTCAACACATTTCGACCCATTTTGACAGATTTCGGCACTTGTTCGACAGATTTCGACACTTATTCGACAGATTTCGATACTTTTTCGACATATTTTGGCACTTGTTCGACAGATTTCGACACTTTCTCGAAAGACTTCGACACTAGTTCGACAGATTTCTGCACTTATTCGACAGATTTCGACAGATTTCGACACTTGTTCGACAGTTTTTGACACTTGTTCGATAGATTTCGACACTTGTGCGACAGATTTCGACACTTGTTCGATAGATTTCGACGCTTGTTCAACAGATTTCAAAACTTTCTCGACAGACTTCGACACTTGATCGAAAGATTTCGACACTTGTTCAACAGAGTTCGACAGATTTCGACACTTGTTCGACAGATTTCGACATTTGTTCGACACATTTCGACCCAATTCGTTAGATTTCGAGACTTGTTCGACACATTTCGATCCATTTCGACAGATTTCGGTACTTATTCGACATATATCGATACTCGTTCTACAGATTTCAACAGATTTCAACATTGATTCGAAAGATTTCTACACTTGTTCGACAAATTTCGACAGATTTCAATACTTGTTTGACAGATTTCGACACTTGTTGGGCGGATTTCGACACTTGTTCGACAGACATCGACACGTTTTCAACAGTTTTTTACACCTGTTCGACAGATTTCGACATCTGTTCGACATTCTTAGACACTTGATCGATAGATTTCGACACTTGTTCAACAGAGTTCCACAGATTTCGACACTTGTTCCACAGATTTCGACATTTGTTCGACACATTTCGACCCATTTCGTTAGATTTCGACGCTTGTTCGACGGATGTCGACACTTATTCGACTGATTTTGACAGATTTCGACACTTGTTCGACAGATTTAGGCACTTGTTCGAAAGATTTCGACACTTTCTCGACAGACCTCGACACTACTTCGACAGATTTCGGCACTTATTCGACAGATTTCGACGGAGTTCGTCTCTTGTTCGACACATTTCGCCACATGTCGACACTTGTTTGACAGATTTCGATACTTGTTCGACAGATTTCGATACTTGTTCGATAGATTTCAATACTTATTCGACAGATATCGACACTCGTTCGACACATTTCGATCCATTTCGACAGATTTCGATACTTATTGGGCAGAAATCGAAACTCGTTCTGCAGATTTCGACACTAGTTCGACATGTTTCGACACTCATTCAACAGATTTCGACAGAGTTCAACATAGGTTCAAAAGATTTCGACACTTGTTAAACAGATTTCGACAGAATTCAACATAGGTTCGAAAGATTTCGACACCTGTTACACCTGTTCGACAGATTTCGACGTCTGTTCGACAGTCTTCGACACTTGATCGAAAGATTTCGACACTTGTTCAACAGAGTTCAACAGATTTCGACACTTGTTCGACATATATCGACACTTATTCGACAGATTTCGATACTTGTTCGACAGATTTCGACAGATAATGACACTTTTTCGACAGACTTTTACACTTGTTCGACAGATTTCGAAACATGTTCGACAGATTTCCACACTTGTTCGACTGATTTCGACTATTATTCGACAGATTTCGACAGATTTCGACAGATTTCGACAGATTTCAACAGATTTCGACTCTTGTTCGACAGATTTCGACACTCGTTCTACAGATTACGACACCAGTTCCACAGATTTCGACACTCACTCAACAGATTTCGACAGATATCGACACTCGTTTTACAGATTTCAACAGATTTCAACATAGATTCGAAAGATTTCTACACTTGCTCGACAGATTTCGACAGATGTCAATACTTGTTTGACAGATTTCGACACTTGTTGGGCAGATTTCGACACTTGTTCGATAGACATCGACAGTTTTCGACACTTATTCGACACTTATTCGACAAATTGCGACCGATATCGATACTTTTTCAACAGTTTTTTACACCTGTTCGACAGATTTCGACGTCTGTTCGACAGTCTTCGACACTTGATCGAAAGATTTCGACACTTGTTCAACAGAGTTCAACAGATTTTGACACTTGTTCGACAGATTTCGACATTTGTTCTACACATTTCGACCCAATTCGTTAGATTTCGACACTTGTTCGACGGATTTCGACACTTATTCGACATTTTTCGACACTTGTTCGACAGATTTAGGCACTTGTTCAACAGATTTCGACACTTTCTCGACAGACTTCGACACTTGATCGAAAGATTTCGACACTTGTTCAACAGAGTTCGACAGATTTCGACACTTGTTCGACAGATTTCGACATTTGTTCGACACATTTCGACCCAATTCGTTAGATTTCGAGACTTGTTCGACACATTTCGATCCATTTCGACAGATTTCGGTACTTATTCGACATATATCGACACTCGTTCTACAGATTTCAACAGATTTCAACATAGATTCGAAAGATTTCTACACTTGTTCGACAAATTTCGACAGATTTCAATACTTGTTTGACAGATTTCGACACTTGTTGGGCGGATTTCGACACTTGTTCGACAGACATCGACACGTTTTCAACAGTTTTTTACACCTGTTCGACAGATTTCGACATCTGTTCGACATTCGTCGACACTTGATCGATAGATTTCGACACTTGTTCAACAGAGTTCCACAGATTTCGACACTTGTTCGACAGATTTCGACATTTGTTCGACACATTTCGACCCATTTCGTTAGATTTCGACTCTTGTTCGACAGATTTCGACACTCGTTCTACAGATTACGACACCAGTTCCACAGATTTCGACACTCACTCAACAGATTTCGACAAATATCGACACTCGTTTTACAGATTTCAACAGATTTCAACATAGATTCGAAAGATTTCTACACTTGCTCGACAGATTTCGACAGATGTCAATACTTGTTTGACAGATTTCGACACTTGTTGGGCAGATTTCGACACTTGTTCGATAGACATCGACAGGTTTCGACACTTATTCGACACTTATTCGACAAATTGCGACCGATATCGATACTTTTTCAACAGTTTTTTACACCTGTTCGACAGATTTCGACGTCTGTTCGACAGTCTTCGACACTTGATCGAAAGATTTCGACACTTGTTCAACAGAGTTCAACAGATTTCGACACTTGTTCGACAGATTTCGACATTTGTTCTACACATTTCGACCCAATTCGTTAGATTTCGACACTTGTTCGACGGATTTCGACACTTATTCGACATTTTTCGACACTTGTTCGACAGATTTAGGCACTTGTTCAACAGATTTCGACACTTTCTCGACAGACTTCGACACTTGATCGAAAGATTTCGACACTTGTTCAACAGAGTTCGACAGATTTCGACACTTGTTCGACAGATTTCGACATTTGTTCGACACATTTCGACCCAATTCGTTAGATTTCGAGACTTGTTCGACACATTTCGATCCATTTCGACAGATTTCGGTACTTATTCGACATATATCGACACTCGTTCTACAGATTTCAACAGATTTCAACATAGATTCGAAAGATTTCTACACTTGTTCGACAAATTTCGACAGATTTCAATACTTGTTTGACAGATTTCGACACTTGTTGGGCGGATTTCGACACTTGTTCGACAGACATCGACACGTTTTCAACAGTTTTTTACACCTGTTCGACAGATTTCGACATCTGTTCGACATTCGTCGACACTTGATCGATAGATTTCGACACTTGTTCAACAGAGTTCCACAGATTTCGACACTTGTTCGACAGATTTCGACATTTGTTCGACACATTTCGACCCATTTCGTTAGATTTCGACACTTGTTCGACGGATGTCGACACTTATTCGACAGATTTCGACACTTGTTCGACAGATTTAGGCACTTGTTCGACACATTTCGCCAGATGTCGACACTTGTTTGACAGATTTCGATACTTGTTCGACAGATTTCGATACTTGTTCGACAGATTTCAATACTTATTCGACAGATATCGACACTCGTTCGACACATTTCGATCCATTTCGACAGATTTCGATACTTATTGGGCAGAAATCGAAACTGGTTCTGCAGATTTCGACACTAGTTCGACATTTTTCGACACTCATTCAACAGATTTCGACAGAGTTCAACATAGGTTCAAAAGATTTCGACACTTGTTCAACAGATTTCGACAGAATTCAACATAGGTTCGAAAGATTTCGACACTTGTTCGACAGATTTCGACAGACTTCAATACTTGTTTGACAGATTTCGACACTTCGATAGATTTCGACAGATTTAGACACTTATTCAACAGATTTCGACACTTTTTCGACAGATTTCGACACTTGTTCAACACATTTCGACCCATTTCGACAGATTTCGGCACTTGTTCGACAGATTTCGACACTTATTCGACAGATTTCGATACTGGTTCGACATATTTTGGCACTTGTTCGACAGATTTCGACACTTTCTCGAAAGACTTCGACACTAGTTCGACAGATTTCTGCACTTATTCGACAGATTTCGACAGATTTCGACACTTGTTCGACAGTTTTTGACACTTGTTCGATAGATTTCGACACTTGTGCGACAGATTTCGACACTTGTTCGATAGATTTCGACGCTTGTTCAACAGATTTCGACACTTTCTCGACAGACTTCGACACTTGATCGAAAGATTTCGACACTTGTTCAACAGAGTTCGACAGATTTCGACACTTGTTCGACAGATTTCGACATTTGTTCGACACATTTCGACCCAATTCGTTAGATTTCGAGACTTATTCGACACATTTCGATCCATTTCGACAGATTTCGGTACTTATTCGACATATATCGATACTCGTTCTACAGATTTCAACAGATTTCAACATTGATTCGAAAGATTTCTACACTTGTTCGACAAATTTCGACAGATTTCAATACTTGTTTGACAGATTTCGACACTTGTTGGGCGGATTTCGACACTTGTTCGACAGACATCGACACGTTTTCAACAGTTTTTTACACCTGTTCGACAGATTTCGACATCTGTTCGACATTCTTCGACACTTGATCGATAGATTTCGACACTTGTTCAACAGAGTTCCACAGATTTCGACACTTGTTCCACAGATTTCGACATTTGTTCGACACATTTCGACCCATTTCGTTAGATTTAGACGCTTGTTCGACGGATGTCGACACTTATTCGACTGATTTTGACAGATTTCGACACTTGTTCGACAGATTTAGGCACTTGTTCGAAAGATTTCGACACTTTCTCGACAGACCTCGACACTTGTTCGACAGATTTAGGCACTTGTTCGAAAGATTTCGACACTTTCTCGACAGACCTCGACACTACTTCGACAGATTTCGGTACTTATTCGACAGATTTCGACGGAGTTCGTCTCTTGTTCGACACATTTCGCCAGATGTCGACACTTGTTTGACAGATTTCGATACTTGTTCGACAGATTTCGATACTTGTTCGACAGATTTCAATACTTATTCGACAGATATCGACACTCGTTCGACACATTTCGATCCATTTCGACAGATTTCGATACTTATTGGGCAGAAATCGAAACTCGTTCTGCAGATTTCGACACTAGTTCGACATTTTTCGACACTCATTCAACAGATTTCGACAGAGTTCAACATAGGTTCAAAAGATTTCGACACTTGTTAAACAGATTTCGACAGAATTCAACATAGGTTCGAAAGATTTCGACACCTGTTACACCTGTTCGACAGATTTCGACGTCTGTTCGACAGTCTTCGACACTTGATTGAAAGATTTCGACACTTGTTCAACAGAGTTCAACAGATTTCGACACTTGTTCGACATATATCGACACTTATTCGACAGATTTCGATACTTGTTCGACAGATTTCGACAGATAATGACACTTTTTCGACAGACTTTTACACTTGTTCGACAGATTTCGAACACTGGTTCGACACACTTCGGCACTTGTTTGACAGATTTTGCCACTTGTTCGACAGATTCCTACAGACTTCGACACTTGTTCGACAGATTTCGAAACATGTTCGACAGATTTCCACACTTGTTCGACTGATTTCGACTATTATTCGACAGATTTCGACAGATTTCGACAGATTTCGACAGATTTCGACTCTTGTTCGACAGATTTCGACACTCGTTCTACAGATTACGACACCAGTTCCACAGATTTCGACACTCACTCAACAGATTTCGACAGATATCGACACTCGTTTTACAGATTTCAACAGATTTCAACATAGATTCGAAAGATTTCTACACTTGCTCGACAGATTTCGACAGATGTCAATACTTGTTTGACAGATTTCGACACTTGTTGGGCAGATTTCGACACTTGTTCGATAGACATCGACAGTTTTCGACACTTATTCGACACTTATTCGACAAATTGCGACCGATATCGATACTTTTTCAACAGTTTTTTACACCTGTTCGACAGATTTCAACGTCTGTTCGACAGTCTTCGACACTTGATCGAAAGATTTCGACACTTGTTCAACAGAGTTCAACAGATTTCGACACTTGTTCGACAGATTTCGACATTTGTTCTACACATTTCGACCCAATTCGTTAGATTTCGACACTTGTTCGACGGATTTCGACACTTATTCGACATTTTTCGACACTTATTCGACATATATCGACACTCGTTCTACAGATTTCAACAGATTTCAACATAGATTCGAAAGATTTCTACACTTGTTCGACAAATTTCGACAGATTTCAATACTTGTTTGACAGATTTCGACACTTGTTGGGCGGATTTCGACACTTGTTCTACAGACATCGACACGTTTTCAACAGTTTTTTACACCTGTTCGACAGATTTCGACATCTGTTCGACATTCGTCGACACTTGATCGATAGATTTCGACACTTGTTCAACAGAGTTCCACAGATTTCGACACTTGTTCGACAGATTTCGACATTTGTTCGACACATTTCGACCCAATTCGTTAGATTTCGACACTTGTTCGACGGATTTCGACACTTATTCGACATTTTTCGACACTTGTTCGACAGATTTAGGCACTTGTTCAACAGATTTCGACACTTTCTCGACAGACTTCGACACTTGATCGAAAGATTTCGACCCAATTCGTTAGATTTCGAGACTTGTTCGACACATTTCGATCCATTTCGACAGATTTCGGTACTTATTCGACATATATCGACACTCGTTCTACAGATTTCAACAGATTTCAACATAGATTCGAAAGATTTCTACACTTATTCGACAGATTTTGACAGATTTCGACACTTGTTCGACAGATTTAGGCACTTGTTCGAAAGATTTCGACACTTTCTCGACAGACCTCGACACTACTTCGACAGATTTCGGTACTTATTCGACAGATTTCGACGGAGTTCGTCTCTTGTTCGACACATTTCGCCAGATGTCGACACTTGTTTGACAGATTTCGATACTTGTTCGACAGATTTCGATACTTGTTCGACAGATTTCAATACTTATTCGACAGATATCGACACTCGTTCGACACATTTCGATCCATTTCGACAGATTTCGATACTTATTGGGCAGAAATCGAAACTCGTTCTGCAGATTTCGACACTAGTTCGACATTTTTCGACACTCATTCAACAGATTTCGACAGAGTTCAACATAGGTTCAAAAGATTTCGACACTTGTTCAACAGATTTCGACAGAATTCAACATAGGTTCGAAAGATTTCGACACTTGTTCGACAGATTTCGACAGACTTCAATACTTGTTTGACAGATTTCGACACTTCGATAGATTTCGACAGATTTAGACACTTATTCGACAGATTTCGACACTTTTTCGACAGATTTCGACACTTGTTCAACACATTTCGACCCATTTCGACAGATTTCGGCACTTGTTCGACAGATTTCGACACTTATTCGACAGATTTCGATACTTGTTCGACATATTTTGGCACTTGTTCGACAGATTTCGACACTTTCTCGAAAGACTTCGACACTAGTTCGACAGATTTCTGCACTTATTCGACAGATTTCGACAGATTTCGACACTTGTTCGACAGTTTTTGACACTTGTTCGATAGATTTCGACACTTGTGCGACAGATTTCGACACTTGTTCGATAGATTTCGACGCTTGTTCAACAGATTTCGACACTTTCTCGACAGACTTCGACACTTGATCGAAAGATTTCGACACTTGTTCAACAGAGTTCGACAGATTTCGACACTTGTTCGACAGATTTCGACATTTGTTCGACACATTTCGACCCAATTCGTTAGATTTCGAGACTTATTCGACACATTTCGATCCATTTCGACAGATTTCGGTACTTATTCGACATATATCGATACTCGTTCTACAGATTTCAACAGATTTCAACATTGATTCGAAAGATTTCTACACTTGTTCGACAAATTTCGACAGATTTCAATACTTGTTTGACAGATTTCGACACTTGTTGGGCGGATTTCGACACTTGTTCGACAGACATCGACACGTTTTCAACAGTTTTTTACACCTGTTCGACAGATTTCGACATCTATTCGACATTCTTCGACACTTGATCGATAGATTTCGACACTTGTTCAACAGAGTTCCACAGATATCGACACTTGTTCCACAGATTTCGACATTTGTTCGACACATTTCGACCCATTTCGTTAGATTTCGACGCTTGTTCGACGGATGTCGACACTTATTCGACTGATTTTGACAGATTTCGACACTTGTTCGACAGATTTAGGCACTTGTTCGACAGATTTCGGCACTTATTCGACAGATTTCGACGGAGTTCGTCTCTTGTTCGACACATTTCGCCACATGTCGACACTTGTTTGACAGATTTCGATACTTGTTCGTCAGATTTCGATACTTGTTCGACAGATTTCAATACTTATTCGACAGATATCGACACTCGTTCGACACATTTCGATCCATTTCGACAGATTTCGATACTTATTGGGCAGAAATCGAAACTCGTTCTGCAGATTTCGACACTAGTTCGACATTTTTCGACACTCATTCAACAGATTTCGACAGAGTTCAACATAGCTTCAAAAGATTTCGACACTTGTTAAACAGATTTCGACAGAATTCAACATAGGTTTGAAAGATTTCGACACCTGTTACACCTGTTCGACAGATTTCGACGTCTGTTCGACAGTCTTCGACACTTGATCGAAAGATTTCGACACTTGTTCAACAGAGTTCAACAGATTTCGACACTTGTTCGACATATATCGACACTTATTCGACAGATTTCGATACTTGTTCGACAGATTTCGACAGATAATGACACTTTTTCGACAGACTTTTACACTTGTTCGACAGATTTCGAACACTGGTTCGACACACTTCGACACTTGTTTGACAGATTTTGCCACTTGTTCGACAGATTCCTACAGACTTCGACACTTGTTCGACAGATTTCGAAACATGTTCGACAGATTTCCACACTTGTTCGACTGATTTCGACTATTATTCGACAGATTTCGACAGATTTCGACAGATTTCGACAGATTTCGACTCTTGTTCGACAGATTTCGACACTCGTTCTACAGATTACGACACCAGTTCCACAGATTTCGACACTCACTCAACAGATTTCGACAGATATCGACACTCGTTTTACAGATTTCAACAGATTTCAACATAGATTCGAAAGATTTCTACACTTGCTCGACAGATTTCGACAGATGTCAATACTTGTTTGACAGATTTCGACACTTGTTGGGCAGATTTCGACACTTGTTCGATAGACATCGACAGTTTTCGACACTTATTCGACACTTATTCGACAAATTGCGACCGATATCGATACTTTTTCAACAGTTTTTTACACCTGTTCGACAGATTTCGACGTCTGTTCGACAGTCTTCGACACTTGATCGAAAGATTTCGACACTTGTTCGACAGAGTTCAACAGATTTCGACACTTGTTCGACAGATTTCGACATTTGTTCTACACATTTCGACCCAATTCGTTAGATTTCGACACTTGTTCGACGGATTTCGACACTTATTCGACATTTTTCGACACTTGTTCGACAGATTTAGGCACTTGTTCAACAGATTTCGACACTTTCTCGACAGGCTTCGACACTTGATCGAAAGATTTCGACACTTGTTCAACAGAGTTCGACAGATTTCGACACTTGTTCGACAGATTTCGACATTTGTTCGACACATTTCGACCCAATTCGTTAGATTTCGAGACTTGTTCGACACATTTCGATCCATTTCGACAGATTTCGGTACTTATTCGACATATATCGACACTCGTTCTACAGATTTCAACAGATTTCAACATAGATTCGAAAGATTTCTACACTTGTTCGACAAATTTCGACAGATTTCAATACTTGTTTGACAGATTTCGACACTTGTTGGGCGGATTTCGACACTTGTTCGACAGACATCGACACGTTTTCAACAGTTTTTTACACCTGTTCGACAGATTTCGACATCTGTTCGACATTCGGCGACACTTGATCGATAGATTTCGACACTTGTTCAACAGAGTTCCACAGATTTCGACACTTGTTCGACAGATTTCGACATTTGTTCGACACATTTCGACCCATTTCGTTAGATTTCGACACTTGTTCGACGGATGTCAACACTTATTCGACAGATTTTGACAGATTTCGACACTTGTTCGACAGATTTAGGTACTTGTTCGAAAGATTTCGACACTTTCTCGACAGACCTCGACACTACTTCGACAGATTTCGGTACTTATTCGACAGATTTCGACGGAGTTCGTCTCTTGTTCGACACATTTCGCCAGATGTCGACACTTGTTTGACAGATTTCGATACTTGTTCGACAGATTTCGATACTTGTTCGACAGATTTCAATACTTATTCGACAGATATCGACACTCGTTCGACACATTTCGATCCATTTCGACAGATTTCGATACTTATTGGGCAGAAATCGAAACTCGTTCTGCAGATTTCGACACTAGTTCGACATTTTTCGACACTCATTCAACAGATTTCGACAGAGTTCAACATAGGTTCAAAAGATTTCGACACTTGTTCAACAGATTTCGACAGAATTCAACATAGGTTCGAAAGATTTCGACACTTGTTCGACAGATTTCGACAGACTTCAATACTTGTTTGACAGATTTCGACACTTGTTCGACAGATTTCGACAGACTTCAATACTTGTTTGACAGATTTCGACACTTCGATAGATTTCGACAGATTTAGACACTTATTCGACAGATTTCGACACTTTTTCGACAGATTTCGACACTTGTTCAACACATTTCGACCCATTTCGACAGATTTCGGCACTTGTTCGACAGATTTCGACACTTATTCGACAGATTTCGATACTTGTTCGACATATTTTGGCACTTGTTCGACAGATTTCGACACTTTCTCGAAAGACTTCGACACTAGTTCGACAGATTTCTGCACTTATTCGACAGATTTCGACAGATTTCGACACTTGTTCGACAGTTTTTGACACTTGTTCGATAGATTTCGACACTTGTGCGACAGATTTCGACACTTGTTCGATAGATTTCGACGCTTGTTCAACAGATTTCGACACTGGTTCAACAGATTTCGACGCTTGTTCAACAGATCTCGACACTTTTTGAACATACTTATGTCATAGAGTCAATGCTTTTCGACACGTTTATGTCACATAGTAGCATTTTATGTCGGAGAGTCAATACTTGACCAACTCATTATACCATAGTTATTGAAATCCGTGACGGGGCGGCAAATCACGTGTTCACGCCTAAACCAATCATTGCGAGAATTTCCAGGCTTTGATCGCTTAGCTAATCTTTGTCAAAGAACAAGCCCCTTCGTCGGATCCTAGTATACAATATTTATGTCATTTTCGTTCTTGTGTATAAACCGTTTACCGCAAGTTATTTTAACCTTCTAGATCTATATATACGTAGAACCTTGTTACAACAAATTAACTTATATTGAACAAAATGCTTGTCGAATTTAAGAAAAGTTCGAATGGAGTAGATTAACTTCTCTTCGATGGTAATACTTTTTCAAAGATAGATCTCGAGCTGAAAAAGTATAATGGTAATGCAAGTTTTTTATATCGCATTGATATTCGAGTCATGCTGTTACAAAAGGTATCGAACTCATCAGTTGTACTCCACATGATCATGCCTTTTCTATAGAGCCTATACAAGTTAACAGTCAAGAACTGGAGTTTGTATCATCAGATACTGCGTTCGATTTTCAACAACAGGAATATGTTTATAACAAAAACCTCGCTTTAATGAAAGCGATTAAACAAAAACGGAAGCTGTTGGTTCAAAATCAGGAAGAACCATCACTTAATTCTATTGATTCACATGAAAATCTATTGACCGATACAAGAATAAACATTGAGACTTCAAAAGCTAAAATTCGGAAATCCAATCGAATTTCTAGGTCTGATCTTCCCTATCAATCTGAGAAATTTGAGTAATCTCTAGTTAAAGCTTCTCTACAAGACTCTGGCAGTAGTATAGATGAACCTGTTGTATCCAGAAATGTCAACAATTATATCATTGCTTCATCACTAAAATCACAGCCAATATATGGTTCTCGTTGCAAAAGAAAATCAAATAAGAACGAACTATTTGAAAATTGGAGTAAAGATCAGAATTATGGATCCAATCATATGATGTTAAACTCTACGTCTAACAAATCGATAATGACTTCTGGGACATCAATAGCTAAAGTTTACAATTTTAATAAAACTTGTAACACTTCCTATATAATTAATAAGGAGAGTGAAAAATATCTGATTAGTAAGGAGTACGAAGAATCTCTGACTAGATATTCTTCATGTGCCACTTATAGTAGTGTAGATGAATCTATTCCATCCAGTTATGATAGTGATCATATGTTTGCTACTAGTTCACCAAAATTTTGATCGAATTTTGGTTCATTTGGGATATACAATAACGTGATTCACTTCATCCTGGACTAGTTACGCAAAGCAAGTTACATAAACTGATGTATTTAGAATACGTTAACGATATTCAATATTACGTTACGATCGCTAACACACAAAGCTGTTTATTAGTGCAATTACCCAGTATTCTGCGCTATCAGATACCAGCGACAAGATACCCAGCTACCTATGGCCAGCGATCCAGAGCCAGAATTTCGTGCGATTGAGGCAACTGCCGTTTAAAGGTCGAACGCGTGCAAAAAATTCACACATTAATGTATGCTTTATTAGGTCAGAAGCTTATCGGAACCATGGTAGCTCAGTGGATTAGAACTCAGCCTTCTATACAGAAGGCCCCGGGTTCGAATCCCAGTAGTAAAGTACCGTGGTCCTGATGATTCGGACTCCATCTAAAACTGTAGGGCCAGTTGTTATGCATCTTAGAATAGGGTGGGGGAAGGGAAAGGAGGAAGGGTGTGCGGGTTAGGTGCATCATAACTATAGGGATAGTAATATTATTTCTACATAGCTTTGAATAGTTGTAGAGGTATTATATTTTTGTTAAATTGTAAATAAGGGATTCATTCTTCTCAATTATTTGTTTGCTTCCTCGAGAAGGAAGCTTTTTTTGTTTCTCTTCCCTAGTGGAAATTTCAAACTGTAAAAATCTGTGAAAAATTGTGACAAATGTGTACAACAGTGTGTAAAACCATAAAATTTCGTGAAAAACTGTGAGATTAGGTTTATATTTGGAGCAGGATTTTAATAAATATTACAGAATATTTCATAAATTTTGTCACAGTTTCTACATAGTTTTTTACAGTTTTTCAGTTTCTCACATTTTATCACAATTTCTCATAGTTGTAATTTCCTTTATATAAGACAACGCAACGAAAAAGAAATATAAGAAATGGTAATACGTCATTGCAAGGCTCTACACTCTAAATCAAAGAAAGTGCCTGTCGAAGGCTTAGAAACCAACTTTTTATTTCTTTCCTAAGATAAATGAAACTTTCACAATAAATTTTAGGACTCTAGCTCTTGTAGTTTATGAGCTGTGAGATTTGGTTACGTATAAGTCAATATATAGAATTTTGAAAAAAAACTAATATTGTAAGATACAAGTGATTTCCAGAGTTTTAAGTGAGTACGCTTGACTATAAAATGATATTTTAGAGTAAAACAGACAATTAATAACAATTATTACAATGAATATTGCAACCTGATATACTATCGACGTGGTGATCGACGACGTGGTGATCGCCGACGACGACGATCTTTCCTCCTCGACATCGTGAACGAGAATGTATAGTATCCGACTCGAGGCTTGTCGGATCAATTTCATTACGGCTTTAGCGAGAGTTTCGTAATCCTGAAGTAGAACTGGAGACTTGCGCATAAACCTATCATCTTGAGAAGCAGTTCTTGCACACGGTTCTGCGCGCCCTCTGTCGGCAAAGTTTGACATTCATCTTCATGTAGAGGTTCTTTCTTTACCGAGTAGCTTGTCTCCGGAGTTTCGATCTACGGTCGAAGAGTCGCTCGAAGAGTTAAAAATTGAATAACCAACTCAGACTCCCGACAAATCGTAGCAGCATTCTGGTTGAAGCATTTTTGTTGTTGTTGTTGTTGCTGTTGGCAATTTTCCAAGGAGCCGTGCATTTGTCCTGGAACACGCTGAAATATGAGATGCAGAGTCAACTCTACTGCTCTATATAGCTCAGCAATGCTTTCATTGATTGAATCCATCTCAGTCGATCTGCTCTGTTCGGCTTCACAGAATGATATGAGCCAGCCAGCACATTTGCGATTTTTATAAGTTAAAATTAATTTGTCGGTTGCTGTTTTTAGAGAGAGAGAGAGAGAGAGAGAGAGAGAGAGAGGGCGAGAGAGAGAGAGGTGGAGGAGAGATAGAAAGAGAGAGAGAGAGGAAAGAGATATTGAGAGAGTTATTAGCAAGCTTGCATACTCCTTTATCTACTGTGACATATACATTTTATTCTAACGTTAAATAGTTTTTTTGGCAATGAAAAGGACCGATTGTTTTAGGTTTATTTCAGTGTCCGCATAGTCTACTCTGCGTATGCGGATAATAAGAGCGACCACCACGCGATCTTATGTCTGCGAATATCAACTGTGCTGGTCTGTCAGGTATCTTACAAGGTACACAATATGGCCTTTGAAATCGTGGCCGCCGAAGCAGCTGACGGACCATCAATCGCCGTTCGATAGAACGTCGAGAAGGAACCCTGGAAATAGAATGGTATCTAACTCTAGGTCTTTCTCAACGACTACACCGTTCTATAGCTTCCTCTCTCCTCTGCAAAAACACTTCGAGATCTTCTTGAACGGGCGAGCGTCGTGGCGAACGCTTCCGATCTCTCGAAGTTTCCGCAGTATGAAAGCGAGCTGGTGGTAAAACCAACCGTTTCCATCTCTTCACTCGCCCATTCACAGAATGACATCGAGGTGTCTCAGGAAGAGGAGTCGATGGGGCTGTAACGCGAGGTGTTGGAGGTAGCGGTGAATGAAATGCAGGTGGTTTCTTCACAAGTCGAGACGTTGAGAAGCGGTGAGAGAGGCGTTGATGCTCGCCTGAAAAGCGAAGTCTGTGGTGTCAGCGGTAGAGGTGAAAGAGGTGTAGCAGGCCAAATTGGACACCTTAGTATCTCCTCGTCCGGTGATACTACAACTTCGTTTTTCATGTCCAAGTCAACGTGACACTTCGGCTCCGACTCCGTTGTTACCTCGGCTCTGGACTCCATCGATGTCTCACTCGTAGTCTCCAGTTCGGGGTTTGATCCCTCACGATCCATAATGCCGTCCACCTCGCGGAACACCATCGTCGACAGCGAATCCTCCAGTACGATTGGGCGAGTTCATCGGCGAATAATTATAATGTTACGCATTTTAAGCATCTCGCCTCGTCCCTAGTATAGCAGAGTACTAAAATTGTAAAGTTGTAAAAAAATAGACTACCTGTCCGCTCTTTTATAGGCTTCTAAATAAAGTATAATAAAGAAGAAGAAGAGAGAAAAATGTTTGTTACAACGTTCAGAATTATTTTTTTAATGTACATATTCTATATGTTGAAATATATAGTTGTTACGCGCATTATTCATTCTTTACCATTGCGCTTTTCAATATAATAAAAAGCGGTATGAAAGAGAAATATATATATATTACGATAAAAAAACGAAACTTTCATACGTTAATTCATATTATACCTTGTTCCTACGTCTAGTATACATAGCGTATCGCGAAAACGATATATATATATATATATATATATATATATATATATATATATATCATGAGAGAGAGAGAGAGAGAGAGAGAGAGAGAGAGATGTTAGAAAAATGAGAAAGAGAATGTGGTTCAATGTACATCATAACGAGAGCTGCGCAGAGTCAGTAGTGTAGTGGAGATGAAAAGTGTAGCCTGGACACAAGTCGAAAATTCATGTGTGTGCTGCAACGGCTAAGGAGAGGAATAACCAGGCTCGTTTGATCCTGTATCTCGTCTTAAAGCACATTGCGAGGCAAGCGCGGAGAATTGAGCAAGAGTTCCTACATTATCGCCGTAAGAACGGCACTTCCCTGCTCGATCTCCGGCTTACCACGCTCATCCTCAGCTAGTCGTCGTCGTCCTCCGGAACTCCGTTCTTCTCGGCTCCGAAGAGAAGAGTGAGCATTGCTGTTCAAAGGCGTCGGCTTTTACGCTGAACGGTAGAGCAGCTCCGCTCCAATAAGAGCGCGCTGGCTGGAAGGAGAGAGAGGTTGGAGCAGAGTAAGGTAATGCGAGGCAATCCTCAAGAGTATTGAAATAAGTGTTAAATAAAAACCAATCAATAAAATTTGTGTCCAACACAAATAGTATATATAGTGGAAAATATTCAAAAATCTCTTTTTATTCTTAGATCTAGTTTTAGGTTTTCAATATTTAGACTCTGTAAGCCCTAGTTTTTATTTCTTTCTTACTTAAAAATTATATTTTTTCCAAGGCGGCACACCTCAACAAAGTAAATAGTTATATTATTTTTTATAAGAAAAAATTTTACTTATATTATCAGCGTAACTATAAAGAACTCAAATCTAACAAAGTAGTGAATATGAATACAAAGATATGTAATATTATTGATATAAAGTTAAATAAATATATTTTCAAACAAAAAGAATCTAGCGCTACCCGGGTAAAAATGGATTTCAGGCAGGTTCATGAATTACCATGAATCTCCATGAATGTTCGCGCATGATTACGCGAGATTACGCTCACAATTTTTTGGATTTTGACATGTTTGTACATGCTCATGCATTATTATGCTCGAAACTTGACCGGGTATGCATTACACATGATCATAGACACGCATGCCTGTTTATGAAAGTTCATGAATAATTTAGTACGCTCATGCATAATTGTTCATAATTTTGTTCAAGCAGGAATATTTATGTTTTCTGAATCAGTAATTTTGAAATTTTGTAAGAACGCATACACATAAATAATAATGCTGTGTCATGCGTGTCTACGCATATTGAGGCACTTTTATACACTTTCGCGTACTTTTATCCGTATACATACGAGTTCAGGAATTCATTAAAGAATTTTGATTTCTCTTTCAATTGGAGTTTTCACATCAACATGCATGGAAATATACGCTGTAGCACATTATACATTCACTTACATGCATGTGCAGACACGTTTATACATGTTCGTGCATATTCATGCTAATTTAAAATATAGCGAAATGCAAACAAATGTAATTATAAAGACTTAAACATACAGATACCATACGTATTCAATATTGAAGCTTTTACTGCTCTATTTAGTATTAGCCTTTTTCCGAGTTTGAATCGAACATACACTACTACGAGGGTAGTTCAATAAGTCTTTAGAATGACCAACAGATGGCGCGCGAATCGCTCGAAATCATCTGTTTTCAGTCAGCACCACTCCCGACTAGATATATGGTGCAGTCACAGTCCACATCTTCTGAGTTTACGTGTTTTTATAACCAATTGAAAAGAAAAAAAATTGCTTGTTAAGAAAAATGGAAAAAAACGAGTTCAGAGCGGTAATTAAACATTTTTATTTAAAGGGTTTAACTCCATATGAGATAAAAAATGAATTGGACTCAGTTCATGGCACATCTGCCCCTGCCTTAGCAATGGTTTATAACTGGGTACATGAATTTAAGCGTGGTCGTACATCAATAAGTGACGAACCACGTTCAGGAAGGCCCGTAGAAGCAACTACTCCCGAAATCATGAATAAAATCCACGATATGGTGTTGAAGGATAGAAGATTAAAAGTGCGTGAGTTAGCTGAGGCCACAAGGATATCTATAGGTGCAGTTGTTTCAATTCTACATGAAAAATTAGGCATGAGAAAGCTATCGGCAAGATGGGTGCCGCGTTTGCTCTCAGCTGAGAATAAACGCAATAGAGTGGTCGCCTCTGAGGCTCTTTTGGCGCGCATAAGTCGGAATCCTGAGGAATTTTTTCGTCGATTTGTGACAGTGGATGAAACATGGATACACCACTACACTCCTGAGACAAAGGAACAATCCAAACAGTGGATTTCCACAGGCGAACCAGCTCCAAAGAAGGCAAAGACCGTAAAGTCAGCTGGTAAGGTTATGGCTACAGTTTTTTGGGATGCACGTGGAATTATACTTATTGACTACTTGGAAAAGGGTAAAACAATTACTGGTGAGTATTATGCATCATTATTAGAGCAGCTGAAAGAAGAAATTAAAAAAAAACGACCACATTTGGCGAGAAAAAAAATTCTCTTTCATCACGACAACGCCCGAGTTCATACATGCTTCGTTTCAATGGCTAAAATTGAAGAACTAAAATTCGAATTGGTCGAACACCCACCGTATTCACCAGATTTAGCTTCCAGTGACTTTTTCTTATTTCCAAACTTGAAAAAATGGCTCGGTGGACAGAGATTTACGGACAACGAAGACGTCATTGCCTCTGTAAGTGCTTATTTTGAGGAACTTCCGAAAACGCACTTTTCTGAAGGATTAAAAAAACTTAAAAAGCGATTGACCAAGTGTATAGAGCTCCAAGGAGATTATGTTGAAAAATAAAAAAAAATTTACCCAAAAAAAATTGTTTTTATACTTTATTCTAAAGACTTATTGAACTACCCTCGTACATATAAGCTCAAAATAATTCTTAATATCCATAGATGAAAAAATTCTTTTTACTTATTTTAGAGATAATATTATTATTGAAGCTTAATATGGCTCTAGATTATTTTTTAACAATAATTTACATTTTTTATGCTAATTTAAAATAAATATTTAAAACTACATACAACATAATGCCTGTTCATTCATGAACTTGCATGTCCATGCTTAAATATCCCCGGTCAAATCTCATGCATAATCATGCATTATGTTCCATGCATGACAATGCCTGATAATGCCTCAACCATTTTTACCCGGGATAGAGTGTCACCACCAGAACACGAAGGACCGAGGTTCAAATCCGACCAACAATTTTTCTGAACATTTTTTAATTTATTTCTCAACATCATACCTTTCCAGTATACTGTAACATACATCAAAATATTTATCAATAATCTTTTTGTACGCATATTATTTCACTCTATATAGAGTGAAAAAGTCACTTGCAAAAGAGTCAATTATTCACGCTTTCTAAAAGTGAAGAATCGCTCCAACACAAGTGACTGTGTTTTCATGTTCGCTTAGAGTGAGAATTCACTCTAAAAGAGTGGAATCTCACTCCAAAAGAGCCATATTAGGTACAGTCACCTTAATTTTTATATTTTATATATAAAAATCTAAGAACATTTAAAATAGGAAAATTTACAATTTATTTATTGTTTCTTTTCCAATTCTAGTATGAAACTTTTCACTTTTTACGAAACTTATAATTTTTAATATTCAATAAATGAACTTTCTCCAATACTGTATAGTAAACTGATTTCCGTTCTGCCATACCAGTATGGTAGTTATTACAATATTTCCGAAATATCCCCGTTCGGGAGGACTAATACAATAATTTTTCCTGTCGCAATTTGTAAATACTATAACAAAAACTCTCTCAGTGTTTAGAAGAACGTACATAATCCATTAGTATAGGCGGCTACCACAAAAATTTACGAAAAATTTCCAGGAGCAGGGCGAAACATTTATTGTATCCTTGAAAAATAAATAGTTCCGAACAGTTTTTTGTAAAAATATCTAATGCTAATATTAAATTAACACATTTTAAAATAATATTTCCAGCAATCAAAATTTTATTCCGAAATTCCCCTCTGAAAATGATAATAAAGTTGAAAATTATTATCGAGGGTGGGGAGTAATAACCCGAGGGAATACTCGACTTTATACCCGTGATGCATATAGAACTTTATTCCCGACTTATCTGTGACCACTTTATTCACTTAGAAAGAGGAACTTCCGAAAAGAACTAGAATTTATTAAAAATATGTATGAATTTAGAGAAAAATAATTTAAAAAAAATTCATTTGAGGGAAAAAGTAGATTTGCGGGAATAGAAATGATAAAAACGCTATAAAACAAAAATGAATCGATGAATATTAAAAATTCTTTTGATTTAAAATTTGCATCCAATGGACGGCTCTAATTGAAAAAAACGTATCTCGCGAAATAAGTTGTAAAAGACGTATCTTGCGGAAAAAGTTTGTAAAGACGTATCTGGCAGAAATGGTTGTAAAATACTTTTTTGGGGTATATTTGTGAAAAAACGTATCTCGCTGTATTATAAAAATCAGTAGTACGTACTTAAACTACGCCAGACTTATGTAAAATGGGCCCTAAAAGTGTTTTCAAAATCACTTCTGCGAGATATGTTTCTTCCAACCACTTCTGCGAGATACGTCTTTTCCAACTTTTTTTGCGAGTTCCGTATTTTCCAACTTTTTTTGCGAGATACGTCTTTTTCAATTAGAGCCATCGAAATAATGAAAAAACTGAGCTTTGATTGTTCAAAGATGACCACGTAATACACACACATACACACACACATAAACACACACAGACCCACACACACGCGCGCACACACGCACACGCACATGCACACGCACACACACTCACACGCACACACATACGCACACACACACATACACATACATAAATACACATACACACACACACCCACGCATTCATAAGGTCATTTTCTAAAAATAGTGTATTTTGATTTGTGTTGGCCGAAAACATGTTTCTAACATGATTTTTATAAAACTTTTTTTTACTATTACAAAGCTTCGTTTAGGGGGAAGCAATAGTATCGCTGATTGTAGAATATTAAAAAACTACATTTATAGTTGAATAGGTTACATTGTGTACCATACATATATTCTTTTAGTGAATTATTTATTTAAACCAACAGGATGCATAGCAAATTTATAGAAAATTACTTTATAGCACTGGATGGCCTAAATCCGCACTTAAGTCACGACTATCCGTGACTTAAGCAGTCCATTATTGCACCGTCCATATTGCCCTCGCTACGCTCGGGCGCTAACCTCACAGTGCAATACTAGACTATTTAATGCACGGCTAGACGTGACAGCGAATTTACGCAAGCAGTGCTATCAAATTATATACGATACTCGTAATTTAAGTGACCCATCGCACAACGTGATTATCGCCCTCGCTACTCTCGGGCGCTAAATACACGCCGTGTAATAATGGGCCACTTAAGTTGCACGTATCGTAATGTACTATGTTGTATATTTTTAAATGAGAAATTCGATGTTAATTTTAATTTTTTAAACCTAATGTTGGTTTAAGAAATTAAGGCGAGGCCGGGAAGATATATAATAAAGATGCAGTGGTAGAAGTATAACATAGATTAACTTGTTTTGCAAAACTATATTAAAAAACAAGTATATGTCATCTTATTTTATAAAATAAATATATGAATTATAAATAGGAACGGTAAAATTTTATTTCTTAAATGTTTTTTATACAACTTTAGTTGATT
>OX424576.1:52832035-52852035 GCA_949152435.1 Gastracanthus pulcherrimus
AATGTTTATAATGTTTAAATTTAAAAAAATATTATTTATATTAAAGTTTTTCAGAACTTATTGTACAATTTTGTAAATCTAATTTGTAAATGATTAAATAAATAATTAAATAATAGAAATAAATAAATATAAATATTACATAATAAATAATTAAATAAATCAATAGAAATAAATAATAAAATATAATAATTAATTAACTAATTCAGTGATGTATTAAAAATTTTATCATTGCTTTACAACATTTAACATTACATTTTTTTTGTTATATACATTAAACCCAATTACTTAAAGCGATGTAAAATACCGACCCGATTCCTACCTTATCGGCTTTTCATTTTTATAATTTCTATTTTCGGAATTAAATAAATGTTTCCGAAAAAATTAATATCTTATGCTCTCCAAATTCAGAATAGGAATCTCCAATTAAATTTTTAAGATTTTTTTTATTAACTGTATGAGAAATAAAAAGGTTGAAACATAGTACATAATGTATTTAATATTTTCTAACCCAGTTTCTCCTACAATAATATTAAATTTCTTGAAAACTTTACTAAAGTTTTCTACTATGAAATTGGAGGACATATCAATAACGTCTTTTGGAAAGAATCATACCGAAAAAAATTATAATAGTGAAAGCCGGTAAGGTAGGAATAAGTAAAATATATTTCTATTTATAAGAATCGTATTCTAAAAATAATATTTTTAGAAAATGTAACTATTTATAAATAATAAATAAATGCACAAATACGTATTATAAATATATATAAATAAATAAACATAAACTTTGAAGTAACATTTGTATATATTTTGTTTCGGGATATGTAAGCGCAACAGTGGTCGAGTGGTTAAGACATCAACATCGCACGTGGAAAATCCGAGTTCCAATCCCCCTTCATTCAAAAGTTTTTAATTTATTAAGTATTTGTATTTCTATTTATATTTATATTTCAGTTAATATAAATTATATAAATATGTAAAAAAACATTAATACATGTTAGGGAATGCGATTGAAAGGGAGTAATAAGTTTTTTCTTTGATGGGGAGTGCATCGGGAATCCTTGGCAGAATGTGACTAGAAATCCTTATCAGAATCGTTGTAAAAAGTGGGACACTTTCCGGTCAGAATCTGACGAGATCTCCTTACTCGATTCTGGTCAAACTTAGGGAATCCTTATCGGAATCCAATAAGAATTTTGACGGAACTTCTACACGGGTAGTTATCATTATTTAACCAATCTGAATCAGTTTAAAAAGCTATAGTTTCTAAACTAAGCCTATCTAAGCCTATCACAGTGCTACAACAGAAGTAGTCTCGAGAATTTGTACTTTTGAAGAAAAGAAAGACAATAGCCCTGGTAGAAATCTTATCGTGGCGGCCACATTCGCTATAACGGCCTTTATAGGCAAACTAGATAGTACAAGAGTGTACAAAACTCGATAAATCCACACAGATCTATATAGTTTTCTCAATAATAATATGTACGTATAAAATCTGTGAGGTTATATATTATTTATTGAACAGAAGTTTTATTGTAAAAATTAATGTTAAATAAAGTTTAACATGCAAGTTTTCAATTATAATAATAAGATCTACAGTTATATCCATACTATTTACATATAAAAGTAGTCAGAAAGCATATCTAACCTAAGAAATGAAAATTTAGAAACAATGTTCCTTGCATATGAAAAACAGTGATCACAAAATAATGTTATTGATTGATGTAGTTGTTTCTTGAAAAGTAATGTATAAATAATAATAATATCATATGTACAAATATGTACTTTATGACATGCTTTATTTAAAAACTAGAATTTTAATTTCAGAACTACAAATAATTTTGTATCCATCTGCGAGTTTTTATAATACATAAACTGCTCATCCGTGACAACATTTTCAAAGACAAACACATTAGTCGAACACATGTAGACGATAATTTTCTTTATAAGTAACAAATTACTATGTATTAACTGGCCATAGATGTCAAATGAAAGTGTTTGATTATAAATTAATCACAGTAGGAAATACAAAAATAGAACATATATATATATATATATATAATAACTCAAATACATTATTTCTTTATAAAAATAGAAAATTAATCAGTTGATAATAAATGTGTGTGAAAATAGTTTTCCTTACATAAACCATACAGGTTTGGAAACCAAGCCTGTATTTAGGATGGAACATAATCAAATGTAAAGAAAATAATTTTACATAAACAAAATAAATATATGCACTAATACTTCATATACTTAGTTATTTGGATATTCAGATTATTTTCTTATTTTGATTGTTTAATATATATGTGTAACATAATATTGTTATTGAGTTCTTAAATACAAAAACTCGATGTATCTAAAATTAGATAACCTTACACTTTAGAGGTTATTTACAATTATTTACATTGGTAATAGGTGAACAATAACAAGTAAATACCTTTAAATCAAAATAATACATAATAAGCATAATAGATTATGCTTCTGTTTCTTAAAACATAACCTTTAAGTGGTTGTTATTGTCATAATTTTGCTTATCTAGTTTTATCGGGGCAAATAATATGGGAAACTAGAAGGGTCGACCGTTACACGCCTTTATAGTAACTATCTAGTTTGCCTACATAGATCTACACAGTGCGAGATTATTCTACATAGATCTATAAAGTGGACGGGATAAATTTCTACCAGGGAGTACAAGCATTAAAGCCCAGACAAATTCAAATTGCCCCAATGAGTAAAACCGATGATAGATTTACGTGGTAATGGCAATACAGGCCCATGGTGGCCTCTAGCCGAAAGAAGAAGAAGAAGTAGAAATCTATGAGTATAAGTAAAAAAAACTATTATAAGTAAATAAAGTTATCCGAATAGTTATCATCTGTTAAATTATGAATAAATTAGATTTTAAAAAAGTGACAAAAATGCTAGATAAAGTAAATACCATTATCAATAAACATCATTGTTAGAAAAGTGAGCAAACGGCGCGGGAATTAACTGAAAAATGGAAAGGTTACTAGTGCTATATAGTGCGAGGTAGTACCCTATATCTATAATTTTCACAGGAGTCTTGAGCATTTTGTATAGCAACCGCGGAACCGTAGGTCTTTGATTCTTCTTCATCATGAATGTCCGCATCCTATTGGGATCATTGTCCTCTCATCTAGGATTGACCTACATTTTCATCGTGGGAAATTAGGGCATGACCGTCGACATATCAGTAGTAGATGCATATGAATGTCATAAGCTCACATTATTAAAAGAGTCTAAAGTAGGTTCGGCCTATATTGCGCTACTGATGAGACCAGTTATAAACATTTAAACGCAAATCATGATAAATTTTCTTCCGGACAAATGATAAATATCGCGCGTGATTTGCGTGTGCGACTTTCTAACAGTAGGTATATATAGCGCAGCGGGAGAGGCTATAGCGACTGTACGGTCTCCGGTTTAGGTAAATGCGGCGGAATACACGGGGCGGCGCGAGAAATTTCAGTATATTTTATTGTAAATATTCTAAAATACTTGTTTAATGCACTATACATATAAATAAATAATCGTAGAATATGAATATGTATTTTTCATCATAAACAACTTAACCCGGGTTAAATTGTTTTTGCTCCCATAGCCTCATATATTGTTTGTTACTTTCAATAATCTTTTTAGGTTTTTATTGTTACATTTAAAACAAGCTATAATAAACGTTCTTAAAAACACTACAAAATAAAAGTAAAAAGAGTGACATAATGACGTCTTTCATTATCTATTATTTCAGTCTATTATTGAACAAGGCGAGCATATATCATGTTGCTTTAACAGATCTGAGCTCGATAGGCCTGTAAAAAACCAATTTCTTTTGCGAAATAAACAAATGGGGTGGGCAAAAAAATGATGTATCGACATAATTCCTGATCATCGACATATAACTGGTAAAATTCTGTCTTCGCGTTGGCGCGACAGGGCCAAAATTATAGTCCTCGCTGGGCAGCGTGCGGGCAGAGGAACAGCGGCCTATATACCGATGCAACAATCACGAGAGCGCAGTCTCGCTGCAATGCATAACCAATCCCGACGACTGCAAAAAGTAGTCGCGAGCGCGGACAATAGAGAAAACAGGCGTCAGGCCGGAAAACGAATCGCGCTCAGCTTTGAGATTTAGATGCGGTCATTGGCAGATTAACGATTTTATTGCCGCCATTCCTCTCTCCATTGCCCTCTCTCTCTCTCTCTCTCTCTCTCTCTTTCTCTCTCTCTCTCTCTCTCTCTCTCTTTCTCTCTCTCTCTCTCTCTCTCTCTCTCTCTCTCTCTCTCTCTCTCTCTCTCTCTGTCTCGCTCAGGGGTTATGTCGCGCGGCACTACGTAGCGGATGCAATTTCGATACTGTCCGATGCGCTGCCATTTTCCACGGCTGTAAGAAGCCCGACAAATGTCGATGGATCGCGCGCACTAGCCGCGAGCGAAAAGGGAAAGAGAAAGTGTAAAGCGGAGACAAAGCCTGCGCGCACCTTCTGCCTGCTGCTGCTGCAGCTACTTCTATACCTACTTCTTCTTCCACGGCGCCTCTCGCTGCCTTCTATCCGCTCCTTTGCAGTATCAGTCTATCTCTGACCATTTCGAACGTTTTCTCTCTTTCTTTCCTATTAGATTTCGTGTTTTTTGCCTCATTTTATACTTTCTCCCTTCCTCGCTCACTCGGTCCTTTTCCGTATCCTGAAGCCCGACTCTTTTAAGTTCCACGACTTCGCTCTTATTATCTCGAATCCTTTGCCTCCTTCTTTTACTATTTATTTTTCAATCTCTATATGTATCTTTTCTTATCTGAATCTCTTTATCACACGTAGGCCCAAGCGCACGTGCAACTCCACAATATCATCAAAAAATTTGTCTCCCAATGTTTCCATTCGAATTTTTTATATTTTTTGTTAGCTTTCGTTGTGTTGATAAAGCTTTGTTAAACAAAATATACGTAATTCCTATAACTCTTATAAAGTAATGATTTTATAATATATGCTAAGAAGTTAATGGAGAGAATAATGGCGCGCTTTGCGCGGATCCGTGACTATCTTTACTGACAATCTCTTTTTTTCTCAAATCAAAATTATCATAATTAGAAATCAAAGATTCGACATGAATACAATATCTCGAAGTGGATATTTATATATGGGATTGAATATATTAATTTGAGTGTAACTATACTAAATTTAGTAGGCAATATTAGGACGTGCTTCGCGCGATAAGGCTATCTTTACTAACATTTGTTACTCCTTTAAACAACTAAAATTTATTCCATGGAGATTTCGATTTTCGAACTCGAAGATTCAATATATCGAGCTGAATATTAATATAATGGATTTAGAATGGATGTAGAAGAATAATGCCAAAGTTTAGCTCATTCTGATAAAAATTACATGAGATACTTAACAGCAAGTGAATTAACTTGCTATATAAGAGAATTTGTTAAATAAAGGTTATCAAGTGTGGGCGTAGAGAATCATGTAATAACATGTACATTTTAAACAAAATTAATAAAATAAAATTTGCCAAATTGTTATAAATAATAATAATTTTACAGCTGATTAGGCATAATTTTATGATTTTTTTTAAATTTAAGGTGTATGTAACCTTGCAATAGATTTGTATTAGAAATATTCACATTACACCCTTTTTAGACACCATCGTCAGAGACCAGTCATGTCTGGACATAAATTCTATTATGCCTCAAAATCCTCGTAGCATACAATAATTAAATTGCAGGAGAACGGATCAAGAAACAATTCGGACTAGATACATGCTAA
Organism: Gastracanthus pulcherrimus; assembly: GCA_949152435.1. Classification (NCBI taxonomy): domain Eukaryota; kingdom Metazoa; phylum Arthropoda; class Insecta; order Hymenoptera; family Pteromalidae; genus Gastracanthus; species Gastracanthus pulcherrimus. Next base: position 52,837,825 of record OX424576.1, read on the forward strand.
TTAGATTCGGATCAGTTTGATTTATACCCGGCGCGTAGGGTGAACGTGCCGTTTCTGGCCACCTTAATCTGTTATTGACTTTCGAAAACGTATTTACTACATTAAAGTATAATATTTAATCATTCAACAAGTTTATACACATTCTAAAACATGTATATATGATAAATTCAAAAATGTAATTCAATTTAATTCATTTTTTCCGGTCTACCAGAATTATTTTTTACAAAACTTAAAAAGATGACATTTTTGTAGTAGAAAAGAATACAAGATGACCCACACCGAGTATCTACCAATCTATTGCGAGTACAAATGATATAATGTAGACCGTTTTTAATTGAATTTTATCTGCATCTTGAGTAGATTATATTTTTATTTTACCACAGAAAAGTTGTAGATCGCGAAAAAATACAACTTTTTTGTATTTAATATTTTTTACGAAAACATCTTTTAAACAAAGATTATCGAGAAAAACGAACAAAACTTTCATAAATTCTAAATATTCTAAAAATCTATTTTAGACGAAAATTGTACAATTTGTCGCAGATTTAGATACTTTGATTGGTTTTAAACAAGTTCAAGTGACTTTGTTTAGTTCTCTAATATACTTGATGTATCCTGAAAAGTTATTGTATCATATTATAAATTCTCTCATATACAAATGAAAGTTTTTCCTGCCTTTTACCTATAAAATGTACATTTGATAAAGTTACTCGTAAGTAAATGTTGTCACCCTTAGTAAAGTAAAAAATTATTTATGTATATCTTGGACTTAACTAGTATTGATTTCTACTTTAAATTTGAAAATAAAAATTAACTGTTATGTCGTTGAACACATTCTGTTAACCAATGAATATTATAATATTAATAATATATTTGAAATTAATGTTACAATAATTAAATTACATACATTTTAAAATTATAGCATGATTTGTTGATTTTATAGTTAAACTTTCATCTAGTTGTTATTATTTTAAACAGAAACTTTTGCTAGGCTATTTAGATATAAAAGTTGATATTTGCGCGCGCAGAAAAGATTTCGTGCGCATGTGCGTGTCATTTTTTACATTTATGACTTATACGACATGATTACAACATAAAGTACATAAATGACATGTATAACACGGTGTCGTGCAAAAAATGTTTTCGACGTTTCTTTATCAGTGATGGGTTCGTATCTTACTGCATTTAAAAAAGTCAATTTTTTACGTGTAGAAAATCACGTAGAAAATTAGACCTATTTTTCACAGATGTAAATTACAGTATACAATCAGAGGTCAACATAATCTTTTAGTACACGGAGAATAATAAAATATAAGGATAGCAGTTTCAGGAATGCTAATCTAACGAAAAAATTAAAACTTTATTAAGACGCTGCCAATTGCTATGACACTATACTTTCTCAATGTGATATAGCTTTTACTGTAATTAATATGTAAATGTAATATATAAAATATATTTTATTTTTACTATATGTGAAGAACACTAAAGATCATATAAAACTTAACATCATTAAAATTAAATTTTGTAATCATGTTAGAGTGTAAATTTTACACTCGAGTTCCAAACATTATTTTTTCATGCAGGCTTATGCGTAATAAATGTTGATTTAAGTTATGTTTTGAGGTCGTGTAATGCCATTTTATGTTAACATACAAAATAATAATGTTTACAACACGGTCGTTGTATGTTGCACTCCGAGTGGCAATCACAAAACACAAAGATCGGCAAAGTCGGAGTGTGAAGTTCCATGCCTGAATAGTAAAAACATAATTTTTTTATAAGAGCGTAAAATATTTTTTTTTCGATTTGGGCTTTATTTTTCGTTTTTAACCGATTTCGAAAAAGAAGGTGATTGTCAATTCGACCTGTATTTTTTTTGTTCTATGTTTGTTCGCGCATTACGCCGAAACTACTGGACCAATTTGAATGAACTTTTTTTAATGAAAGAGGACGATCCCATGGTAGTCTCATTATAATTTTGTAAGGACTGGTCCAGTATCTGACCAGTAATTTAGTTTTTTGCTCGATATTTTTTCCGTACATTTCGGCCTTTGCCGGCTCTGTTCACCGATTATTCGGAAACTTTTTTTTGAATGATAGAGAATGATCCCATGGTGGACCCATGACATTACTGGGCCAGTATCGAGCCAGTACTAGGGCAGTACTTTGCCCATTGCGAGATTCAGGGAAACCTAGTCGAATCCGGGCCGGACTAACGTGCGTATATTTCTTAAATAGGGTTATCTCGCGGAACTCTGACCGGGATTGCATTAGTTTTCCCCATGTAGGGATAACATGGGGAAATATTATCAGAATCCGGTACATAGCCAGGGTAAACACCGGGAAATTTTTATACGGGTGCACGACATAATTTTATTAAGAAAAAAGTTTTAATATGAAGTTTCTCTTTAAAAAAATTGAATTTAAAAATAAATTGATATGGTTTATGGTTTGATAAATAAATAAATAAATAAATCAATTAATAAATACTTGTTTTTATTTAACAAGCAAAAATTGTAAATTGTGATTGAAAATGATTGATGATTAGTTGACATTTAAAAATTTACCTCTTTGATTTATTAATAACGGCTGACGAGGTACAACACTATAACCAAACTAAAGTAAGGCAAGTTTTTGTCCGAGAGCCCGGATATGTATAGCTAAGATCACCGGCAAGGTGAATCAAAGTTTTGAAGAGGCTGGGCGACTGTATACGCGAGGCAAAAGCAATATATCCCGGATAGCGAGCAAATTAATCTAGTGATCCTTGAGGTGGCTTGGAATAATTCGCGCTGAACTGTGTGTTCCCGCGGCAGACGATAACCTACGCGGACTGCTGCAGCAGCTCGAGACGGAGGGCTCTCGACGGCTGCTGGACGTCTTGGGGGTGGCGCGCTCGACGCACCTGCGCCAGCTACAGGTCCTCGTCGAGGAAATCCGGCGCGCCACTCGAGAGGCCAAGTCCAACCTCGATTTCCTGGGCATGCTGGAGGAGCCCTGCCTCGCCCTTGATGCCTGCGTCCAGCCGATCGAGCTGCTCGGCCATCTGCCCAGGATCATTCAACTCTATCGCGTCGTCTGGACCAACTCGCCGTACCTTGGCAGCGAGAGGCGGATGACGCGACTCTTCGAGCTTCTCAGCAATCAGGTAGTACGGATCTGCAGGAAAACGGTGCCTCTCGACGAGATGTTCACCGGGAAAACGAGGAAGATCGCGAAAGTCCTCTTTGAGTGCATAAACGCCTGTCAGCGCTACAAGGATCTGTATGTGCAGGTGAGATTATTCAATAACTTATTTTGCTTTTTATCATTCTATAGTTACCATAAGATGCATTATTATTTATGAATATTTTGCTTAATTGTTATTTCTCTTAGTTCTATTTTTAATAAAAGAATAACCGCATACACTATTCAGCAACCAAGAAATGGATGGTTATTATCTGCAAATCTTATAACCTTATATAGTTTTTCAATGTGCTTATTTATTTATAATATAAAATATATATATTTTCAAACAGCCACACCCAGTCAAAAATCAAAATCTAGTACAGATTAAATTTTCAGTTCAAAGAGAACGCGTTCTTGTAAATAATTTCACTACATTAATTTTCGAAAGCGCTATTCGCACGCACTGCTATTAATATACAAATGTACCGAGCGAGTGAAATGAATTTTTAATATTTGATATTTAAATTTGAAAATTGAAAATACGCAAACGCGATGGTGGGCGAGAGTCCGTGCACGTACGAGCACTCGCAGGAGCAGAGCAATGTTGTAGGTGGCAGTATAAAAGCGAGTGCAGCAGCAGCACGTTGCAAAGTCGATAAATCACAGAAAAGGCTCACAGCTGACCACATTGGCTTGCAGCAGGTCGATGAACTTGCTCACTTCGTGTATGTGCAGTTGAATGCGTAACGTCTCTCGGCCCCTAACGCGGTTTTCTTTTTCCTCCCCTCTGCCTCACCCGCACCCTCCTTTTCTTTGTTTTCACAAGTCTCATAGGCTCTGTCGCTTGTTTTATGGGCTAATATAATAATTTACGCTTTGACGCCGCACATTATATCCGCGCTCGTTCTTCACTATTGGCTTTCCGCGATATTTGTCACCTCTTAACGATAGCTTGCGTGCTGATCCAGTAGAAATGAATACAGATATCAAACGACGCTTTTTACATGCTGTGGATTAGACAAAACGATGGTAATGTTATCATCCTCCACCGCATTAAGCGGGGAGGAGAATTACTGCGAACTGAAGATGTACTTAGTTCGGAGAAGCACAGTTGTCTGTTTAGCATGATCAGCCGATGGTTCACTTATATATTTTTATATCCCCGCTTAATGCGGCGGAGGATGATAACATTACCATCGTTTTATCTAATCCACAACATGTAAAAAGCGTCGTTTGATATCTGTAAGTTTTTATAATCTCATATAACATCCACAAATATGTACAGTTGTTTATTTATATTTTAATAAATTTTAGATTCTGATGATGGTGGCAACGACCACCGAAACGTTAAAGAAAAAAAAGTTTTCGATTCTACATTTGAGTTAAGTTTATTCCATAAATTCTGCGTTGTTCAATAACAAAAGGGATAATCATAACTTAACAAAATAGCATGAATAAAGTAGTATTTTTAAAAAGTTTTATTAACGCGCGAGCATATGCATGGAGTCTTTGAGACACCACATTTCTGTCAATAATAAATGGGGTAATCATAATTTAACGAAAAAGAATAAATAAAACACTACTTGTATAAAAGTTTCATTAACGCGTGAGCAAACGCGTGGCATCTTTGAAAAGTTTCTTTAAACCTGCCTCGGGAAGATCGATAAAGTCTTTTCATATATATCAACTATACTTTATTATATTTATTCTTACATGTATTGCTCTTTTGACACGACCAGAATGAAGAGCACGAAATTTCTGCTGGAACGCAACAAGCGAAAAAGCACGAAATAGAAATTTCGATGTTTGAAAATAAACAGTTTATTACAAGATAATAATATACTTTTAAATATAAAAAGTATACAAAGTTCATAGATATTTATTTATGTGCATAAATATACAAAAAATACATATATATATATATATATATATATATATATATATATATATATATATAATAAATATAATTTCAATCACAACGTCATCAATTTATTCTTCAGAAAAATTTTATTAGTTTTTCTTCTACGTTTCGTTTCTCAAGGATTCATATTTATCTAATTGTACCTGTTTTACAATAAGTAACTAGATACAATTTGCGTTCTTTAATAATATTAACTTTTATGATTCATATTTAAACATTCTTATATTACAAAAAAACTTAATAAATTTCGTATTTTGATAGAAGCAAAAAAAAACAAATAATTGTATATAAAAAATTGTTGACTTATAGTTCCATTCTAGATCTAACAAGTTGAGTTCTTTGTGGGAGAACTATCGGTACTCCGTGAGTCAAATGCGTGTTTGGTCGTTTTTGACTTCCGTGATAGGTCAAATTAGCTCTCAAAATTGGTGAATCAACATTTGGATTTCTGCATTATATTTATGAGATATTAAATATATATTTCTCAAAGTTTCGACGAAATCAGAATAGCAGTTTTCATGAATTTCATGATTACAACTGTCGGAAACGTGAGTTAATATAATATCTCTCTTCTGGATTAGTGTAGCTTTTTAAAAATTTATATGAGTATGTTTAAGGTCAAGACATACTACACTATAATATTTCAGAGTTTTCTGAACGATAGTAATACATTACTCCTTTAATAATAAAAGGGATAATCATAACTTGACGAAAAAGGACCAATAAAGTACTACTTGTATAAAAGTTTCATTAACGCGCGAGCACGCACATGGCGTCTTTCAGACTTAACACTTTTTTCAAACGGCTTTTTATCAAGATAATAATGAAATATATAACTATTAACGGATTTAAAAAACCATTCAATAAATGCTTGTTATTGATAAACAAATTATTTCAAACGATTTTAGTACTTTAGTTGTATTAATATATTAAGCTTTGTGATGGTAAAAAGAAAGTATTGCTAAAAACATGTTAGAAACATGTTTTGAGATATTAGGAGACAAAATACACTGTTTTTAGAAAAAGTCTGTATGTATTTGTATGCGTGCGTGCGTGTGCGTGTGTGTTTGTGTTTGTGTGTGTCGAGGGGGGAGGGGGCAAACACGGTCAAAATTAATATTTCAGGGCTCAATGATTCTGTTTTTTTGAAAGGATGGGGGCTGTAAACAAATATTTGTTTTTTTTCGAATATTTTTTGTGTTTTTTTACTATAGCGTTTCAGAATTTTTTTAGGAGGAATTGCATCAAAACACAATACGTAGTCGGAGATCTTTTTCCAACGAAAAACTCGAAGAAACAATTCTCGAGAATTTTCACCGGGAATCGAACCTCAACAGCTTTAGCGTCTTGTATCGGTAGACAAACGTCTTACCCACTGAGCCAAGGGGAGCTCTATGATCGCTTCATTTTGCATTTGAAAGAGTATAAATTACTTATAAACGGTGATATTTCTGGTTTTTCTTTATAACTATTCCATTGATATTTTAACATATTGTTTGAAAAGGTATTTGAAGATTAATGAAATAATGTATATCAATATTTTTTGTTTTATCTCTTATAAATCTAGGTAAAAATGATACGTATGAATGATTTAATTACACGCTAAACCCGTTGGAAAGAAATGAATCACTCTAATTAGAGTGGATTTTTAACTCTAAAAATAGCGTGGAAATCATTTACTTTTAAATAGAGTGAAATCGACTTTAGCGTACATACTTTCCCCCTGAACATGGACAAAAACTATCGTTTTTAAATGAAGATTCAAAATTAAAAATAAATTTTAAGATTTATCTCATTGTTTTTATTTTATAACGATATTTCGATTTTTTAATTTTTTGGATATGTTAGAAATATTATGATAAATTTAGTGTAATTGCATTTAAAAAAGCATAAAATTACCTATATTTTATAACCACAAATTTTTAATCGTTTTTTTTATTTTCCTTTGTTATAAACGAAAACGTAATATTTAGTTTAAACGGTTAAAAGCAAGGGATACTGAAAAATCTAAATGACGTAATTAATATTCTCGCCTTATGGTCTTTCACCAATTATTAAATACATACAAAAACGTGAAAAAAAGCCTGTTACGGAAGCCTATAACACCATGTTACTAGGTACTGTACAGTGAAGAAGACAAAATTAAGCCTTAGTTGGTAAAGCTTCTCACGATGACATTTAAAAGGTGTATTTTTGATAACATTTATATAGATTCTATTTTATCAGCAGAAGAAATCTTCGTTTGCAGATTTAATTAAGCTTATTTTGTGTTAAAATAAAAAAATGTGTATATAATTGTTAATTTAAAAAATATGATTTTAATGTTTTTGTAGCATTATTTTATCGAAAATTCGTACAAGTATTAAAAGATTAATTATTACCAAAAAAATCAAACATAATTCGCTTCCTTATATATTTAAAAATAAGCAGTTCAGGTTTCAGATCGATCCACTCAGAACTCCATCATGAGGAACATTTTGAAATGAGAAAGATATACAATAATAAAGTTTTGAGAAAACAGCATTTTTATTAAATATTTATAAATTATTCCTCGCAATATATTTTTCATTCAAATTCGCTCCAATTTCAGTATCCCATGTCTTTAAATCTCGGAAATTTACCATGTAACAAAACAGCAGCATTATATCTAAAACATTCCGAAAAGGTAACTTTTTCTTATCGCTTAACTGATTACTGGCTCTAGACCATGAGGTTCATTAATTTATACATATATTTATAAAAAATTGAAAATAAATAGTACATTACGATACGCGTGACCTAAATAGTCCTTTACAGCACGGCGTGTATTAGTGGCCGAGCGTAGCGAGGACGCTAAACCCCGTGCTATGGAGGACGACTTACGACACGAGTATCGTATACTATTTTATAGCACTGCCTGCCCTGAATTCGTTGTCACGCCTATCCGTGCCGTAAGTAATCCATTGTTGCACCGTGCGGTAGAGCCCGAGCGTAATGAGGGCGATAAGCACGGTGCATTAATGGACTACTTATGACATGAACAGGTGTAACATAAGTGCAAACTTAGGTCACGCAGTGCTATAAAAGTATTTAAAAAATTAACAGAAAAAGAAAATTTAAATCATTATGAAAAAAAGAACAGAAAGCTTCCTCGTTAAAAAAGGAAATGTTTTATAATTATATACCCAACGCGTCTACAATGGTATCTCTAAGGAGACGTTGAAAAATGTAATTTAATCTAAATATGTACTTTTAATAAAAAATTATCTTTTGATAATTTACATAACACATAAATTCTTCATATATGTGCGCGAGTGTGGGCAAATTATTGGGAGGGTGAAAGTATGGGCAAATGAGTTTGTGGGTGGATCAATAGGTATAGGTGGATGGATGTGTGGGTGGATGATTTGGTGGGTGGGTGGATGGTTAGTTTCCAAAGTAAGTGTTGTCAAACAGCATTTTTAGGCTTGATAATGTTTTGCACATCATAATTTTTAGGCATTATAATTTATTGAGTATTATCATTTTTCGGAATAATTTTTTTTGCGTTATAAAAAATTTGAGTATCATAATTTATTGGACCTCACAATTTTTTGGGCCTTATTGTTTTTTGCGTATTCTAATATATGGGTATTTTATTTTTTTCCGGTTTATGAGTTTTAGGATAATACATTTGAAGGTAAAAATAAGACACTTATCATATATTACCTAATATTTTTCAGTAAATTTGAACTTTTTATCTATATATAACTAAAATTTTTTTTTGAAGGTCGTTAGGTCCCTTTGATTGACTATCATGAACACCTCTATATTTCTTGGACTACCGCAAGCTTTAGAGATCCAATGTGATCGAAATGACGCTTTTAAGGTTTTATTATGTTCAAAATACATGTGGTTATGATATGAGTGTGGGAAATTGTTTATACAAATTATCGACCAAAGTTGTAGTCTATTTAAGCGAAAATTATTCGCTTTTTTCAAATTTTATTATGAAATATAGCTTAAATATACTATAACTTTGGTATGGTAAATAATTTGTATATACAAATTCGTACACTCATATCTTATCTACATGTATTTTGAACATAATAAAAGCTTGAAACTTTTACCTTGAAATGTATTATCAATTAACTTAAAATTTAAAGGTGTATGTGTCTTCTTAACGTCTTTTACGGTTTTATGGGTTTTATAGAGGTTTATGATTTTTATGGGTTTAATGGGGTTTACGGTGTTTATGAATTTTATGACTTTCACGTGGTTTATGTGGTTCACGTTTTTAATGGATTTTATGGGGCTTATGATTTTTAATGGGTTTTATGCGGTTCACGTTTTTAATGGATTTTATGGGGCTTATGATTTTTAATGGGTTTTATGTGGTATGCGCTTTTAATGGGCTTTATGGATTTTATAGGGCTAATGGGTTCATGAGTTTATGGAGTTTACAACAAAATGCAATAGGACATGCATAAGGCTCAAGCGAGCGTAGATAATTGTTAATTCCATTTTACTAAATAGTCACATGCATATATTGATCCGAGCGATGGTAGGAGCGAGAATTATTTCGCTAGTTTAAAATTAATTTATTAGAACAAAAAATTTATAATAGCATAATTAATTTAGTTTGAGGAAGTTAAATGCCAATGAATTGGCAACGGTTCTTTCTTATTTGTTTAAATAATTGCATTTTAAACAAAATATACCACTTTTGGCGTATTCTCACCAATTTATTCGGATGCTACGGGGAAAAATGCATAAGAATACATATTGTATATCCGCTCCCTTATTGGTGCACACGGGAAAATACCCAGCCCCCGGAGTATAGGGTTACATGGAAGATTTGTGTATTTTTTGCAGTAAATATGATTATTATTATTTTGAAGAATTAAATGTAAATAATATATCTTAATGTGCTACTGAAAAAATGAGTTGATATATCAGGTGATTTGTCACATTACGAATCACCTTATAGTTTGTTATGATTTGTTAGCTAATTTATCAGCTGATCCGTCATTGAGAAGCTATGCTAAATAATAAGAAAAATCCTATAAATAACAATTTTATCCTACGAAATGTCACGGATGAGCCTGGAGCTCTTCTTACAACCAGACTCTGATGACCGAGCGGATGCACGCTAGAAGCGCACTCAGTTCTACCCGTCGCCGCTCTTGCGTTCCCATGCTCAAAAGGTGCCGAGCTTGCACTTTTACGCGCAGCGCGACGGCGAGCGAGTGGGCTGACTCCCGGCAACAGTCGTCGGCGCAGGTGCTCGTCCTCTGAGACAATAAACCAAGTTACACAGCAAGCCCTCTGTCTTTCCTTCCCCCGGTTACCATCCCATTCATTGTTAAAAGGCTAGACTCGTTACCAGCAATACATACTCTAGCACTGACAATTGGGTCCAAAATGCAGAAAATAGAGGATAAGATGTTAAAACAACACTCCCAGCTGGAGGAGATGTTAAATGAAAAGCAAGTGCTTTGTCATGAAATTAATGATTTAAAAATTCAAAACAAACAGCTACACGAAACATGTCAAAATATAACAAATAATATGTTGAATAAGATCGAAGTTAATTACAATGCAATTATAGAAAGAGTCAATAACATTGAGCAGTCTAATTTTGAAGTGAAAAATCTAGTCAAAAATAATAGTGAGACAAAGAAATATGATAATGACCTTAAAATAATAATTGATAAAGTTAATAAAATTGAAAGTGACAACTCCGACATATTAAAGGCCATAAGAAAAATTATTGCACACGAGACCACAAGCAATAACAATCATGAAACTGCAATAAATAATAATAATAATAATAATATAGAGGAAACTTTGAACATTATTCAACATAAACAACAAGAATTTTTAAGTAAAATTGAAAATTATCAAATTGGCCTGCCTACCAGTAAGGCAAATACAACTTTTTCGCCGCACAGTATTAGAAATACAAATATTAATGATAAGATAAATAGTGTATTTAGTAATAATGTAAATAATAATAATATATATAACATTGATAATAATTTGAATAACGAAAGCAACGATACACTGTAAGATACGGCGTCGACGTCATCTGCACGAAGCACGCGGGTTAAAATGGTAGGTGGGAGGACAATAAAAAATAATAATAATACAATATGTAATAATGACTTAATAATTTCAAATATTTTTGACGGTAACAGCACTAAGCGTGTTGATGTAGTTCATGCTATACTGCGTCGTGTCCTCCCATCGATACAGAAAACGGATATAGTAAATACCCGCCTGCTTCGGTCAGATGAGTCGCTTTCGGTGACATCAACCGAGGTAACTAGCGAGCGCAGACGATCACCGTGGGTTGTTACCCTCTCCAGCAGTGAATTAGGAGATAAAATCATGCGACAAAAAAAGTTTATAACAGCCTTTCACACTAAAGATGTCGACATCTCGGCACTTGACCAGGAGACTAATGATGCAATATTCAATAGTAAAATTTTTATAAATGAACATCTACCAAGGGAAACATTTAATAATTTTAGAAGCCTTAAAACCCTTGCGATGAGGCTCAAATTTAAATATATCTGGCATAGGGGGGGGGGGGCGTTTCCTGGTCAAGATGCGGGATGGCGATGTTTCCCACGAATTTTTAACAGCGGCAGACCTCCAAGTAATTTTAGCCTCGTATGAAACTCCACAAATTGCATTAGATTCACATAAAAAAACAGGAAAAGCAAATATAAATGAAATAGATAAGTTGGACATTCAAACAAATAATCAAACGGAGGCTGTCGCAAATGAATGACTATCGTTGGACACTGCTGGGGGGTGCACTGTAGGGGACTGAGAGCAGGATTTATCAATGTGACCTCTCTAGATTGTCATATTGGTACACTCCGTCAACACCTTCTATCTGGTCCCTCCTACCACCTTTTTGGAATTGCTGAGACGCACCTTGCTCAAAACATTGACGACAATCGCATTCAGATCAAGGGCTATTCAATTTTAAGATTAGATAGGAATAAATTTGGGGGTGGGTTAGTCCTGTATGTACACAATAGTTTTAAGGCAACCATACTAAGCCGCTCTCGTACCACCCAGGATGGTACGCCGAACATTTCTGAATATATTATGTGTAGTGTGCAACAGGGCGACCTTCCCCCCGTATTCGTTGCTCTGATTTATAGGCCACCGCATGTACCATTCCTGCAAAATTCAGACCTAATTGATAAGCTAGCTACATACACGCAGGACTATAGCCATAAAATCTTGATGGGTGATCTGAATGCGAACCTGTTGAAGACGTCGGCTGATGCAAGATTCGTTAGGGCGATTAACCAACGATTTAAATCTAAAAATAATAGAGCATGGTGCGACTCATCACCTCGAGGGGTCTCACACATGGATTGATGTCGTTATGACAGATGACAACGACGTGGTGCTGAATGCCAGCAATCAGGCGGCGCCCTTTGCCAGCAATCACACAATTATAGATGTTGAAATAGATTTTAAATTAAACAATAGCCCCATCACCGATACTTTTAGTTACAGAGATTTTAAAACAATAGAACAGGATTGCTTGGACAACAACGACATGGACGATTTATTGGGACAGCTCAGCGCCAATCTCATGGGGGCAATAGATGAACTCGCTCCACTGAAGCAATTTACACCAAAAAATAAAGCTAATCCTCCATGGATTGACGCAGATCTGGCTCACATAATAAAAAAACGTGACGCCGTACGCAGACGACTACAGCGCACAAAAAACGGTAATCTTTGGCAGGAGTACCGGTCTCTCGCGGTCGAAGCAGAACAACGCATGAAAATCGCGCGGGAGACTTACATGCAGAATAAGATTTTTGAAGCCCTAGAAAATAAGAAGGATATTTGGAAAGAACTAAAGGGCTTGGGGCTCCTGCCAAGGGCACGGGGAGGGGGGTTGCATGGCTTCTCGCCGGGTGAGCTGAACTCGCACTTTGCGGGGGTATCGGTCTCCCAGAGTGAAGGTGACGTTGATTTGGGTAGCATCTTGGACTCGGCCAGTGACGACGGCTTTGTTTTCAAAGACGTTACAGTGACGGACGTAGTCCTGGCTGTTGCTCATTTCTCGTCGCAGGCTAGGGGTGAGGACGGTATTCCCCAAAGCGTTGTAGCTAAGGCTCTCCCATATATAAGTCATCATATAGCGAGGGTCTTCAACTCCTATTTGTCTGGTGGTGTCTTCCCAGGGGCTTGGAGGGGGGCTCACTTGGTGCCTCTAAAAAAGGTTTCAATGCCATCTATTTTATCAGATTTTCGCCCAATAGCACTATTGAGCTTTCTCTCCAAGGTGCTGGAGAAGATAGTACACAACCAGAATACCGATTTCTTAAGATCCAAAAATATCTTGGATCCTCTGCAAACCGGTTTCAGACAGCATCACAGCACCCAGACAGCTCTACTAAAACTAACCGAGGACATACGAACTGGGATAAACGACAATAAGAAACTAATGACTATACTGCTACTGTTCGACTTTAGTAAGGCGTTTGACAGTATATCACCATCTAAATTACTTCGTAAGCTGATACGCATGGGTTTTTCCAGGAGTGTTCTTCTGTGGATCAAATCATACATCTTTGGTCGCAGGCAAAAAGTCATAACTGACAACAACGGGGAATCTGATTGGCTAACCACCAATCTAGGTGTGCCACAGGGTTCAGTCCTGGGGCCCTTGCTATTCACTCTTTATATCAATGACTTACAAGACGTACTGACTGGTGGTGATGTTAAACACTTGCTATACGCGGACGACTTGCAAACTTACACTCAAGTGACATGGCGAGATCTTTATGTGGGTATCAGATGCATGTCGGCTGTTGCGCGGGCAGTGTCGGAGTGGGCCGAAGCATCCGGACTGCGACTCAATGTCGGCAAAACAAAAGCGATCATTTTCGGCTCCGAGCACAACATCAATCGGTTGCAGGATCTTGGTTTGCCCGGCATTGAGTTTCAGGAAGGTGTACATGTGCCTTTCTCTGACTCGGTCACAAACCTTGGTGATGTCATGGACTCTAAACTCACGTGGAAACTGCAGGTTGATGCAGTTGGAAAAAAGGTAAATCGTGCTCTTTACAGCCTACGACTTTTTAGTTCATGCACAACTCAGGCGTTGAGAAAGCAGCTTG